>JADLZN010002246.1:0-101767 GCA_018155175.1 Sinocyclocheilus anophthalmus | reverse complement strand
CTTCGACTCCAAGATCGTCTGAGACCAGCCACACGGACAGCTGCTGCAACAATCGGTTTACATAACCAAAGAATTTCTACACAAACAGTCAGAAACCATCTCAGGGAAGCTAATCTGCATGCTCATCGTCCTCATCGGTGTCTCGATCTGACTGCAGTTCGTCGTCATAACCGACATGAGTGGGCAAATGCTCACATTCGATAACGTCTGGCACTTTGGAGAGGTGTTCTCTTCACGGATGAATCCCGGTTTTCACTGTACAGGGCAGATGGCAGACAGCGTGTATGGCGTCGTGTGGGTGAGCAGTTTGCTGATGTCAACATTGTGGATCGAGTGGCCCATGGTGGCGGTGGGGTTATGGTATGGGCAAGCATATGTTATGGACAACGAACACAGGTGCATTTTATTGATGGCATTTTGAATGCACAGAGATACCGTGACGAGATCCTGAGGCCCATTGTTGTGCCATTCATCCACGACCATCACCTCATGTTGCAGCATGATAATGCACGGCCACATGTTGCAAGGATCTGTACACAAAAGCTGAAAACATCCCAGTTCTTGCATGGCCAGCATACTCACCGGACATGTCACCCATTGAGCATGTTTGGGATGCTCTGGATCGGCGTATACGACAGCGTGTTCCAGTTCCTGCCAATATCCAGCAACTTCGCACAGCCATTGAAGAGGAGTGGACCAACATTCCACAGACCACAATCAACAACCTGATCAACTCTATGCGAAGGAGATGTGTTGCACTGAGTGAGGCAAATGGTTGTCACACCAGATACTGACTGGTTTTCGGACCCCCCCGGACCCCCAATACAGTAAAACTGCACATTTTAGAATGGCCTTTTATTGTGGCCAGCCTAAGGAACACCTGTGCAATAATCATGCTGTAACGCCAGGTGAAACCACTCCGCTGTGGTGCGTATTTTTTCCGTGCTCATGTTAATGGATTAAAGCGTTCACACTGCACACGGTTGCTGTCCGGCAGTGCGTTCCAGGAGAGGTGCGTCTGCAGCAGTCATGCTGCGATCGTTTCTGCACGGAATCTATTTCTATTTCGCTATAAATGGATATAATTAAAGTCTACTGTTTCACAGTCAACACATGGATTTTTGGCTAGATTAAAACAAGGAAAAGTGCACTTTTAGATAAACAAGGCAATAATAGATGACACTCATGGAGGTAGGAAAACAAAGTTATATTTACTGAGTTTAAACGTGAATGTCTATGAAAGATTGTATTACTGTACTATGATAAAAGAGAATCACAATGCTGAAAAAGCAGTTTTCAGAAACAACGTTGGATTTGAACAAAATAATGGATAAAGTGTGTGTGGTGGTAAAGCTGCGGATCAGGAGCGGAATGCAAAACGCGTCTGTGCCGAAAGCAAAAGGTCTGTGCTGCTCTGACCGGTAACGTAATGTAACACCATCAGACGGGTACGGTGTGAACTTGGCATAACAAATCTAGTTCAACATCTGAGGCAAGCAAAACGAGCGCTATGGACCAATGATGGCAAAAAAAAATACCTGGACATGATTTTTTTTTCCTGACAATATGTCATTCTAGAGCCATTGGTTAACCTTTACTTAGTTATGATTTTGCTTATGTCGTATGTTATAGGACATGTTACAGCTTGCTTACAGCTCTATTTGGTTTTCTTTTGGAAATATGTTTCAGATTCACACTGAATGCATTTATGACTGTATAGCATGTCTGTGTGTGTCAAAATCGTAATTAAAATCGAAATCGCAAAATTGATCAAAGAAATCGCGATAGTTTTTTTTTTTGTCCATATCGCACAGCCCTACTTTGTAGCTATTAAACGGCTTATAAACCTACTAAAACTGTAGTTTAAAATGAAGTTGATACAACTCGTGTCCTTTATTTATTTTCTCCATTTGAAAAAATTAGACATTCTACATTTATTTTGCTTACTGTTAATATTAGTGTTGTTGCCGTTTATGCTTTTTATAAATAAAATGTTTTTATTGTTGTAATATAAAGATTAAATTTAACATGAAAGACTGCTAATTTTCAACACTTAAAAACAAAAGGATGACTGAAAAGAGGAAAAACCAAAGTGAAGTATGTTCTTACTTAAAGTCATTTATTTACTTTATAACAGTAAATAAATATCGGTTCTGCATATCAGTTATCGGGCACATAAACATGCAAATAATTGGTATCGGTTATAAAAAAAATAAATATCGGTCGATCACTAATTTACAGCAAAGAAAACCACGTAGAAGTGAACTTGTTTTCGCTATCCTGGACTTTTATTATTGAAATTTTTCTTTACAAATCCTTGTTTTTGTACTTCTAATTCGTGACCGTTTTTTTGTTTTGCTCTCTCCTCTGCGCTTCCATGTTCGTCACTTCTCACTGGAGCTTACGCTATGCCTACTTCATCCGCTAAAACGCCACTCTCTCAAGAACACACGTATGACAATTAGTGGATTACAGTTTACAGTTTAGAAAGCTTTAAATATGGATATTTTTATCATGTGGAGCACTTTTTATGATGGATTGATGCACTTTTTTGGGCTTCAAAACCTTGACCCCCTTTCACTGCCATTATAAAGCTAGGAAGAGCTAGGACATTTTTTTGTATTCGTTTGAAAGACGAGTCATATACAGCTAGGTTGGCTTGAGGGTGAGTAAATCATGGGAGCAATTTACATTTTGGGGTAAACTATCCCTTTAAGCCAGGCGAGGCGGATAGTTGTGTGGGGGTGCCCAAAGACCTCTCAGGATCAACGCTGGAGAATGCAGAAAATAGGAGAGTCTTGGGGTCAGAAAGCCTCAAAAATGATGTGCAAATAATCGCAGCGTTATAGCGCATCTGTCAGGATAGCGGTTCTGTGATTAGTAAATCTCAATCACGTGATGTACTGATAAGCTAGCAATATCGCGTTCTTATCGGCGATGAATGCCTGCGATTGAACGTGATATTGCATAGCTTGTTCAGTAGCTTGCTCCATCTGAAAAGCAATGATCGGAGATGTACTAATCACAGAAAACGGCTTTACTAACGAGATGGCATGACAAATCGCATGGATTTTTTGCACAACCTAACTACATCACCAAAAGTTGTTTGGGAGGGTGCCGGGAAAAAAACAGAACATCTGCTCTCATTCAAAAACTAACTCCAGCATTTGCCAGTCACTACTGGAACTTCAAACAGGAGTTCTATGTACAGATGAAACTAAAAAACAAACTTTTTGGCACACATGAGATGGGTTTAAAGGGATGCAGAGATAAGAAAAAAAAAGTACCCCATGTGTACAATAAAATATACTGCTGTATTTTTAATGTTGTAGGCCTATATTTCTGCTGGAGGTCCTGGACATCTTGTTCAGATACACAGCACCATGAATTCTAGCAAATAGCAACAGATATAAATCTAATTCTGCCCCTCCCTGCTAAAAATCCACGGTTGGATATTCCATCAAAACAATGATCCAAAACAAAAGTCAAAATCAACACAAAAATGGGTCACTAAGCACAAAACAAATATTCTGTCATTGCCATTCCAGTCCTCTGACCTGAACCCTATAGAATACAAGTGGAGTGAACTGAAGAGGAGAAGCACCAACATGGAGCTGGGAAATCTGAAGGATCTGGAGAGATTCTGAATGAAGGAATTGTCTCTGATCTCTTGTCAGATGTTCTCCAAACTCATCAGGCATTATAGGAGAGACTCAGAGCTGTTATCTTGGCAAATGAAGGTTGCAAAAAGTATTAAATAAAAGGATGACAATAATTCTGGGCAACTTTTAATAGAGAAAAACATTTATGTCTTAATACCCCCTTAAAGACACAATAGCAAAATCAGCCCATTTAATTTCCTGCTCAGAGGAAGCTGGAAAAAGGTCATAACTAAATTTTGTTAATCTCAACTAACATTAGAAGCAGACTTTGAGAAAATAAAATGGTACAAAAAATGTAGGATATGCCCAATTTAAAGGAGTTAATTGCCATATAGTTGTCTATACTTCCTTTATGAGGCGAGAACTTTTGAACATTCTGCACTCGAAGCCTGACAGAGACAGAAGAAGCCAGGGCAGGAGGTGGATGGTATTCTATAGAGCGTGCCTATACATGCAGACCTAAACCTCCCTCTCCGTCTCCACCACACGCTTCCTCCTGAAAACAGTGACAGCGTCAAACACTCCCCTTTTCCTCGGGCCACGGAAATACTTCTAATGGGGCTCCTGAAAGTGTAAATTAAGCGGGGGAATAGTGCTCACGACAGCAAAACACTCATGCGTACGTGCATTCACATACACCTCCAGATGGGGGTTTGTGAAGCCTTTAGAGGTGTCTGAGACAGGCAACGCAAAAATCACTTCTATTATTGCTCATTCTTTGGGATAAGTATTACATTTTAGCACATAACTCGTCCTGCACCATTTGAGCTGCGGACATGAATCATATCTCAAATCGCGCAGATTGAGGAAAGGTGTGCTATCACTTTCCTAAAATAATAATACAGGGGGAAAATGTTAGACAATGGAAAAGGTACATAGAGACTTGTTGGACTCGGATAAATATTTTACCATTTAATTTTTAAAAAGTTGAGTTTTCTTTACATTTAAGGTAATGAGAATTGGTGGATTAGAAATGTGCCTTTTTGTCATAAAAATGGTCCTAAAAAAAGCAACATTTTACACAAAACAAGGTTAATATTGTTAACTAAAACTAAAACAATAAAAAAAAACATTGAAAATGCTGAATTTAAAAGCTAATTCAATTAAATTACAAATTAAAAAGACGAAACATTTCAAATGAACAAAAATGAGAAAAAAGTTCCATAAGTTGAAGCTAAAACTAACTAGAAATAACCAAAACTGAACTAAAACTACAAGAAAATAAACCATAATAGCAATGTTTAAAAAAAAATGAAAAAAGTCCATACAAAATATTAACAGAAACTATAATAGTATATAAATATTACTAAAATAACACTGCACAATACATCATTTATTTGTTTTGATTTAAAGACCAAATGTGACCAGTTTGTGAAAATTCACTTTCAAATATAGCGTCATTTTATATTTTAAAAGTTATCTGTTACAGTAGACAGCTCTTGAACATTCTGAAAATGTCTTCTCTTGCATTCTACCAAAAAAAAAAAAAAAATCTGGAATGGCATGAAGGTGAGTAAATTACTGTCATTCAGGGATGCTTTACTCTATGAAGGGAGCAAATGGGGTTCAGTTTTCGCTCATCCGTTGCAGAATTGCATTGCACTGGAGCTCCTCGCAGAAACGTAACGGCACAGAGGATCAGAGCCTGGGCCAAGCTTTCAGTCTGAACGGTCCAAAAAAGCTGCAGAGCCATCTGGCACAGGCTCACACACACTGGCAGAGTGGCAGTCGCAAAAACACATGGGGGCCTCCACCCACTCACCAAACACACCCATATATACACACAACAAACCAAATCTCAACATTCACCAAACACTTCCAAATACACACTGATTTGTGCCAAAATTTCCACACACACGCATAATCTCTCACAGAAAGCGAATTCCAAAAATCCCATTTTGCCAAACAAACACGCCAAATACACTTACTTCTACACACACCGATTGCAAGCCAAGCGCCATATTTACTCATACACCTAAGAAACCCTCAAACGCACAGAAAGCAAACTCCAAAAACCCACATTCGCCAAACAAACATGCCAAACACTCTTACTAGCACACAGATCAGAAGCCAAATACCCACATTCACACACACACCACAGAGAGGACTGTATAAACAAAGCCTTTCCAGGGTTATAATGACCTGATATGCTCAAAGAATTGAGCGCGTGACGTGCGGGCTTTTTTTCTTTTTTTTTTTTCCGTCGGGCACTCTGCCATAAAGCCCCGACTGGTAAAGGGCTTCAGTGATGGTTGACTTTCTACAACTTCCTCACATCTCCCGACTGCATCTCTGGAGCTCAGCCACAGTGATATTTGGGTTCCTCTTTACCTCTCTCACCAAGGCTCTTCTCCCCCGATAGCTCAGTTTGGACGGACGGCCAGCTCTAGGAAGGGTTCAGGTCGTCCCAAACGTCTTCCATTTAAGGATTATGGGGCCACTGTGCTCTGAGAACCTTAAGGAGCAAAATTTTTGTAACCTTGGCAGATCTGTGCCTTGCCACAATTCTGACTCTGAGCTCTTCAGGCAGTTTCTTTGACCTCATGATTCTCATTTGCTCTACATGCACTGTGAGCTGTAAGGTCTTATATAGACAGGTGTGCAGCTTTCCTAATCAAGTCCAATCAGTAAAATCAAACACAACTGGACTCAAATGAAGGTGTAGAACCATCTCAAAGAATATCAGAAGAAATGGACAGCACCTGAGTGAAATATATGAGTGTCACAGCAAAGGGTCTGAATACTTAGGACAATGTGATATTTCAGTTTTTCTTTTTTAATAAAGCTGCAAAAATGTCAACAATTCTGTGTTTTTCTTTCAATATGGGGTGCTGTGTGTACCTTAATGAGGAAAAAAAATTAACTTAAATGCTTTTAGCAAATGGCTGCAATATAACAAAGAGTGAAAACTTTAAAGGGGGTCTGAATACTTTCCGTACACTGTTATGTGGTTAGTGAATATCTGAACATACAAACCAATCAAAATAAAGAACTATCTGCTTGTAAACAAAGACATTTTATTCTAGCTTCATGAATTCTTTTTTGTAAAAGCTTGAATGTGGGTAAGTTTCATAAATAAAAAATAAAGAAATACACAACATTTTTGAACAAAAAGCTGAAAAAAGACCATGAATTGGATTCAGAACGATAATCCAAACGTAGATGGAGTCGACCAACACCCCAAAGCTCTTCATTGGTCGACATTTTATTCCAAAACGTTACACAGTTTTGATGCTGTTTAATGTCTAATGATCATGTTAGATTACACGTGGAAGCATCTGTTGTTTCAAATGTTTCAACTTAAGACTATGTGAATAAGGCGCCCTCTGATAACAAGAAAAACTTGATTCCGGGAGCACACGTAGCTATAGCATTATAGCATAAGCATAAGTCTAAGTTAAGTAAATACTTTATTTTAAGTATATTACTGAGAAGGACATAAAGCACATTCGAAGGAAGTACATCAAACAGTAACGGAAAGTATAATTTCCTATGTTTGTTGACACTAGAACTGGGTAAATTTAACCCGTGGCTGTTTTTCAAATGTACATAACAGATTTAAAATAAAACATTCAAGTCTCCCAGTCATTGACTTTTACTAAAATTATGTAATTTACAATCCAATGTTGTTAAAAATGATTTAGATAAAACCAAATAAAAAAAAAAGGGCATTTATACCTATAAGCGCCAGCGGGTCAAATTTACCCACCTATATAATGCATGTATTCCTGCCGCTTATGTTTTAACTTTGTACATTTATGGGCGACGCCTTTCACTCACTGATTTAGCGGTTATGAGTTTCATAAATAAAGTCAAAAAGACAAAAAAAAGGCGATTTATGGAAGGAAGGTATTAGAAACACTAAATGCCATGAGTGATGGAGAGTCTGATGGTAAGTTATGCGTCCGGGGTCAGCTCAGCATCTGACAGTGATCCAGAAATTATATTTACATGTTTTAGCCAAATGTTACTCTAATTGGTCAAACTTTGGTTTAATTATTTAATTTTTGTCTTGCCATATCATTTATTCTTCGCTACTGTGTTGCTATTCTAGTCTGGCCGTTTCCTGAAGAAGAAAAAAATCAGATCTATATGATGTAATGAATAAAACCATTTTTTGATTACCCAAAGTTTAATGGTGTTGTTCTCTTATTCAAATTACAATTTATATAACTAAACAAATTAATAAATATTTAGGTGAAGTTGTGCACTTGAATTTTTCATTGCATTATCCTATGCAGTGTGGTGAATTATTATTGCTCATTATTGTCTATAGTCTGTTTTAGTCATTTAAATAACATATAGGTTATCTTAATATATTGATTAATGACATTGTATTATAATATTAAACCACCCACATATTTAGCTACTACCTTCTAATTTCTGTTGTCAGTGCAGGCTCGTTTTTTTTAGCTTAGGCTACTGACCTTTATGGATTAGTGTAGCCTGCATTAAAAAGTCTTGAACATAAAACAACAGGATAAAAATATAGTTGATGACTAGACATAATCATTTCATGACTCTAGACTCTTCTTTGTGAAGACAGTAGCATACTACAGTGAAATAATAAGGTCTTTAGCCATCTAATACATTGCCCATGTGCACGGGTAAAACTTATACAGCGACCCCTGGCAGTTTTAGTGTTAAAAGAAGTATACTAATAGCACACTTGAATAAACTTCTTTTTCGTAAGGGGCATCTTAATTGAACTTGTTCAAAATGATGAACTTTGCTAAATTGACAGTTATTTTCTTGTTCATTAAGGTTACATTGCTCTCATAAAAAAAAAGAATGTATTGTAATAAAGCACTATATAAACAGAGGGGACATAGGGGTAGCAGGTGCGCCTGCCGACCAAAATAAAACAGCGTACCGACATGGTTTACAGCTGTTAATGCACAATTACCATTTAAGACAAACTGTAATACTGTATACGATTTCTATTAAAACTGAAAGCATAAATCTAGGCTAAAGTTTTCAAAACACAATGCAAAACTGTGACATTTTATTCACTGACACTCTTCAATCGGCAGAGACAAACCCGGCAGCGCATATACTTACCTGCCAGCAACCCGCCAAACTAAAAGCCTGCAGATTTTAAGTTAGAATATGATGAAAATTCATATATTAAATACTTAATAGTATTATCACACATTATTATTTTATTTAAAAAAACAAAAATAAAAAACCACAATATTATTATCATTATTATTAATATTATTATTATTATAATTATTATTATTATGGATTCACACTATGTGCTGTGTGAGGACCAAACCAAATCTCCAGGTGCTCTTATGAGAACCAGGCTGAAAAACTTATGTGCTCCCTTGTATAAAAATAAATGTCACTTGACTTGACTAACTTACACTTTTACACTGTTACAGTGATTTTTAAACACATCAAATAATCTGTCAGAATGGCCAGCCCTGTGTTTCCAACTGTTTTTTTTTTTAAATTTTTAACATCTTTCAAGATTTAGATTAGACAAAATCAATAGATTTGTTCAAAACAATGAATATAACATATATAAACATATACTGTATATATATATATATCATTACTTGTTCCTCTAAAAGTAATTTGCACTTTATCATATTAGTTGTTATTTATCACGTTTTTAATGTTTGTCACAAAAGTGGCGAGAGCTTTTTCAAAACAGCTCAATCTGATTGGCGGGCTTTACACAATCAGGGAATCAGGGTACATATTGTTATAAAAAAAGTCAGCGAATCCTCAGTCAAAACTTGCAATGTGGACCAGACTTATCATATTACTGTCAATGTGTCAATGTTGTTACCCAAGATCAGTGATTATAAACATTTATCACACATATACAACTACATGTAAATGCATGTAAATGCACATTTGTATCTCATTTTCATAATAAAAATTTAAAATTAATTAAAATTCAATAAAATGTTGCATTTTTTCTTTGATTCTTACATTTCTGTCTAATTTTAACAGGGTTTACAAAATATAATCATTGTGTTTTTAACATACATTATACATGCTAAAGTGGCTAGGGATGCCACAATGCAACTTAACTACATTGCGTTATTTAGTTAATCTTTATGGAAAGTAATGCATTACGTTAATTTTGAGTTGCTTTTTAAATCTGGGCAGGGCTTGCTTATTTGTTTTTAAAATAAAAAAAAGTTATATTTTTGGCAACTATAAAGGCCTATCTATCTTTTATAATTTCACATGAAAAAGAAAAAAGTAGGCTACTTACACCAACAACTAGAGGGGTGAAGAAAACCCAGCAGAGTTTCCACCACAGACAAGGCTTGTATCCAATCATTTCCTGGATGTTATCATAAAATTTGTTCACACCTGAAATTAGATGAAATTTGAAAGGGACTGCATTAATTCACTGCAACTATGTTACAACAATGGGATTGACAGAAATAGACTGTAATACATTCATCTATCTTGCAACTTTCTATCTGAAGCAGTACCGAGGATTCAAGGGTACTCAATTCAGTCCAAATCAATCCTAAGTGACTGTGTAACATATGTGCATAAAGGCTTGAAATGAATGGATATTTAAAAAAAACTGAATGTGTTAAATGTCTGCAACAGAACCATGTAAAAAAGCAAAAAGATAGCCAGAACCTTCACTCCCCTTCAATTCTTAACTGTTGTTGTGAGACATTTGAAAAGGACGATTGACAAGGAAAACATCTGAAAACATCTGAATGCATTTGAAAAAGACTGTACAGCCATGCACAGAGATGTATTTATTTTCCTGAAAGAAAGCAGCAAACATTCACTCTAAAAAAAATGCTGGGTTAAATATAACTATTGGTTAAAAAGGGTCAAACCCAGCTATTGGGTTGTTTTGATTCAGCGGTTGGGTTGTTTTGAACCCAATCGCTTGGTCAAAACAACCCAATAGCTGGCTTTGTCCCTTTTTAACCCAGCATTTTTAGAGTGTATGTTTATGTACTGCGATGGCTGTGATTGTTAAAGAGTGGTAACATTACGCGCCACTATAAATCATCAAAGCAAAGTTTACCCATAGAACATGGAGGTGATGAATAAAAAAACATATCCAGATGAGAGAATCATATTGAGTACCCATGATCTAGAGCAGATATGGAAATGTAATTCAATTCAATTCAATTAAAGCAAGTGTGATAGAATGTTTGTAAAGAGGGTAAACACATAATAAGGACAGAAAGAGTTGAACTAGATTCCAAATCTAGTATATCAGACACATGATGAGCAGCAGTTTCCCAGGCAGCTGCTGATTCAAAGATTGGACTACAATTGTAAAAAAAATACTAAGAAGTTCCATGGAAAAACAGGCCCTTCCCTACAATATCACACTACCAGACAGCGAAGGTGGCAAACATTGAGAAATCAACTGGCTTTAGTTTAGGACAGAGAGAAAACAGAAGCACTAATGATAGTAACAGACTTAATGAGGGATATACTGTATACAGGGTCAACAATGGTAGTTACTCAAGGTCCAGACTCTAAAAGAAAGCAGGCAGTAACTAACACTACATTCACAACCAAGTCATCAAGAATAATGTCCAGAAACTCGCAGAAAAAAAGGCAGAGGTAATGTAGCAGTCCCAAATGATAGTAGCATCACCAAGAAAGAAATAGAAACTATAGGCAAACCAAGATCAAAGTAGATCTGCTCATCTGCTTTGCCATAACAATGACTGACATAATCTTCAACACATATTTGTAATCTTCTATAGGACTGTGGTTACCAAATTTAGATGCATGCATGCATGTTGATTGGTTGGTTGCATTATATTATCCAACCCTATATAATATTATATTGACAACCCAATTCAAAATTCATCACATGCGATTAACAAAAATATCTCAAATTAAAAGTAGAAGTAATGCAATTGATTGTTCTTCATTATTTATGCAAACGAATAATATTATATATCTAGACTATATAATTTATTATTTATTTTTTGCAACAGTAATGGCGTTGATGTCATTTTGCAGGCCAGTCCCACTGGATACACTTGTGTTGTTTATTTATGACAGGATAATTTATGACTATTTATGACTAACAACCAAAGTACTTCTGTCCATTTTTATAATGCTATGCAATGCTAAGTACGAAGCACAATGTAAAATACAGATTTTAAGAGGACGTAAAAAGGACTCACCATAGCACCAGGAGATTGAGATACACTCAAAGAACACCAGGAAGAGCAGACACATTCCACTGGCTGAGTAATAGTCGAAGAGTTTAAACACATAGAGGCCACCCTAAAACACAGCAAGAAAATCAATACATGGCCCTGCAGCCTGCAATCATATTAATATACAACCTCTGGTCAAACATCTCATCATCTGCTTCCTTCATTGATTTACCTGCGTGATATTGGACAGCCCAATGGCGTAGGACACAACGCAAACACATGCAATGAAAATCTCTCTTCTTTTCCTGAGCAGCCGTGGGAATTCATCCACCAGAGCAGTGATGAAGCCCTCCACTGTGCAGAACTGAAAACAACATCAGCAATGGTGTTTTAATATGGCATTTTTGAAAACATTGAAGCATTCTGTAAACTGATAGTTGCAAGAAGAAAATATGGCAATAGATCACAATAGAACATACCATCAGTTTAAAATTATCAATGCACGTAGCCATAAAGGCAAAAATCAACATCAGAAGATTTTATTGAGCTCAAGGCCAGTTGAGTGTTTTTAATGTTCCTTATGTTTCCTTGTGTGGTCGCCAGGGACTCCGCCACTGATGCTGGCAGATCTGAAGTATCTACCAGATCCCGTTCACTTCTGTTTCTAGGTCAGAGCTTGAATATGTGATATTCTCACCTGACTGTCGATTCCCAGCATCAGCAGCATGGAGAAGAAGAGAATAGCCCACAGTGGTGAGACGGGCAACTGCGTCACAGCTTCTGGATAAGCTAAAAACGCCAAACCAGGACCTGTGTGAGCCATGAAAAAAAAAATTGTTATCTGAAATTAACAATACTTCATACTTCAACTGATATAAAAATGTGAAATTCCAAAACTTCAAATTGAACAGATTACCTGATGCAGCTACATCAGCTATTGATCTCTTTGTCACATGTGCCATGAAGCCCACAATAGAGAAAATCACAAATCCAGCAAACATACTAGTGAAGGAATTTATACAGCACACGATGATAGAATCCCTGCAGAAAAAGGGGGGGGGGGGGATCTGTCATCAAATGTGCTATAAACATCTTTGTCATACTCCTAACTGATCTGAAAGCTATCATTTTAGCATTTAAGGAGAAGATGGATTATGTAAGTGATATAGCCAAACTCCAAATTAGATGTGATGGTAATTCTCGCTATTCATATGCTAAAATGTCAAGTCTGATAATGGGCACATGATCACAGTCAGTCACAGTTAGAGATCTGTCTCGTTCAAACAAACATTATTCACAGCATAAAAAAAAAGCAAAAAGAAAAAAAGAAATGGTCAGGGTGAAAATCAAAGTTTAGGGGCCTGAAACACTGAAACAGGGTTGAGCTTTCTAACTGATGAAATGTTGAAAGATTATGTCACTGTATCATTCATACCTGTACACATTGTTATTGAAAGGGTTGTAGCTGCCCAGAGCGATAAGAGAGCCTAGACCCAAACCATAGGAGAAGAAAATCTGTGTTGCAGCATCCAGCCAAACCTGAGATGGAAAATGAAACTGTTTAGCAGCTAGATTGGGTTTGTTTGATCCTGCTTAAATGATTCAACATGTAAAATCACCTCAGACTCCTTCAGCTTCTCAAAATCAGGAGTGACATAGAACATGATTCCATCTTTAGCCCCAGGCAGGGTCACTCCACGGATAAACAAAATGAACAGCATGAAGTATGGGTAGGTGGCAGAGAAGTAAACAACCTGCAAAAAAATGTATTTCTCTATCAAACATTTCCTCATGTGCATTTGTTCAGCATGAGAATGCCTGTTAAAAAAAGCTGGAAATATTGTACATTGCTTTCATGGGACAAAAAACCCCACAGAGCATTTTTGCTTCCTCCCACAAAGTTAATTGCAACCATGTATGCTTTACATTCAATGCGGTGAAATCATTTCAAACTCACTCAAATTCCAGACCGAATCCTTGAAGACAGACCAACAAAGACATCTCACCTTTCCAGTCCAGCGAACACCTTTCCAGATACAGAAGTACACGAGGACCCAGGCAATGGCCAGTGTTATTGCAAGTGGCACACGAATTTCACCAGGTTTTTCTAAGCCATCAGTCATTTGATGCATATTGCGTCTGTATAAGCACATCACACAACACAATTACACTTCTCAACAAGACACTTAATGGAAAAATGTATTATGTAATTTCATGTACAAAGGTCATGCACATCAATTTGCTCAAAATCTTACTCCCAAAACTCCATGACAGCGCTGGTGAGATTGGTGGTGTCTACTATGCTGTAGTTTGTGTAACATCTGTCTGTGTTCCATGGATTGTTACAAGATTTCCATGGAAGCTCCTACAAAGAGCAGAAGAATGCTTACTTTTTTGTATTATTATTTATTTAAAAAATACCACAAGAATAATTACCTAAACATTCATGTGACAAGGAATGCTTACAGTGGTAAAGGAGTTGTATAAGTAGTACAGCGCCCAGGAAATGATGACAATGTAGTAAATGTTCAGCCAGAATGAGAGAACAGCAGCCGCAAGACCAACACCTGTAGTTATGACATTGTGTTATAATTTACATTCATTCCTTCAAAGCAGCATGTGAAACGCCTAGTCAAAACGCCCTTTACGCGTCATTGCAGACTAATTTATTACATAATTGTTCTTCAGCTTTGAAGATCAGAGGGTACATTAGCATCTTCAGAACAACATATATCAGTCATAACAAACTTACAACACATAACCCATGCGTTTAAATCCACTCATCCAATTTTGCATTTACGGAAGGTCTCTCACAACACCAACATTGCAATACTTCTAGAAACCAACTCGTATTTTCAGCATTAAGTATTGGGGCAGATAAGAAAGAAAGGTGCTGAACAGAAATCATATACCTTTGAACATTGGAGCTAGTTTCCAAACTCCAAGGCCACCAATGGATGTGTACTGTCCAAGAGCGCATTCAAGAAAAAACAGAGGAACTCCCGCAAAAATAAGCGTCAAAAAATAAGGAATCAAGAAAGCCCCTAGAATCACAGAAATAGATGAAAGCACCCAGTGGAGCTGTGCACAGCAACACAAAGCACACATTCATCCAGACACAACATCTCAGACTCTTGGAGAAGCTGAAGCTGCTCTTGGTGAGCATGATTTCACTAAGTACAACATGTTCCTGGATCAACATCATTGTTGATCCTGGAACATCACTCCAATCAACCAATCAGAACTGAGAGACAACTTTTCAGGAAATGTCAGTTTTAGGCTTGCAATCAGGATTACATTATAGGTAAGGTTAGGTTTAGGTGTAGGGATTGGGTTAAGTCTGTATTTTTGGACAGTAATATTGATCCAGGAGCATGTCTTACTTGGCAAAACCAGGGCGACCAGCTGCTCTTACCTCCGCCGTTTTTCCCGCACAGATAAGGAAATCTCCAGACGTTGCCCAGTCCGATGGCGTAGCCCACACATGACAGGAGAAAATCAAATTTCCCACCCCAAGTTTCTCTGTCTGGAATGTCTTTCTTCTTTTTCTCTGATTTGTCGTCCTCTGCTTTGGGTTTGTCGTTAGTTGTGATCTCGTTGAGTTCCGTCACAACTTGTCCGTCAGTGTTTTTGGTGTTGTTTGTCGCCATGTCTCTGATTTCAGACAGCAGCAGAGATCCACCACGCAAACACCCGTTCAAACCCGACACAGTTTCAGTTCACCTGAAGACAACGAATCACACGAAATCATTGTGTTTTCCCCGTAAAGGCAGTCCGCTGTTTGAAATCGAAGGCGACACACAAACACACTAAGAAATCTGCCGTCTCGAAATGAGACAGAATTGTCTGTCATGACAGTCAATTTAAAGATATGTATTTTTTATTTATTTATTTATTCGATCGAACGATCAGCCAGCTTCTCTATTGTTTCTACAGTGTTTTGGTGCATTTACTATCGTTATACCCATTTTATTGAATGCATTTACACACACACACACTCAAACAAACACACTGAAGACATTTTAACTGTCGTAATTGCAAAATATGGTTGGCCAACGTCATGTATCTACGTGGATCATACTAGAAGGCGAGCTGTCATTAACGTGTCCTAGAGCTCATTCAGCGTTGTCACAGTTAACGAACACTTGGATGTCGCCGTGATGTCATGGTCTAGCTGATACCTCCTGCAGATGCCGGACACTTACTAGGGCACCACTGCCTTTTGGTGAGTCAAGTAGAATTGCCATCTCACAGCAGTTGCTAAAATCCGTTGATCCAGACCTTCGACCTCGAAACCGTGGCACGTTATTAGAAGACGCCTGTGTCTTGTGTCTCCGTTACACTTAGTACCGCCTTTCCCCGGCTCCTGCCCGGGCAGCCGTGGTTAGTCACGGGCGAGTGCGCGAGTGGTGCTGTTGATCCACAGAGCCACGACGGTCTGAGATCAGCAGCTACCTAACCATTTCCAGAGCGTCAATGCAGGTGAAGTTCCAAAAAACACCCCCAACGGACACACACACACACACACCAACACACACACACACTTGCAGTCAGGCACGAAATTTTTACCTTACATGTGCATGTCGTTAACATTATACTTCACTTAAAATTAGTCCGATATGGTTGGAATATCATGTTTCCGTTTTTAAAGAAAAAAAAAAAAACGAAAACTGAGAACCAAATTCTTAGATGGCAAAGCATATTTTTTTTTTTTTTTTTTTTTTTTTTTTTTTTTTTTTTTTTTTTTTTTTTTTTTTTTTTTTTTTTTTTAAGAGCATGGGCTATTTTCTTAGTGTTCTCTCTCTCTCTTCTCTATCTGTAAATCCTTGAAATTTTGACTAAAAATTCATGGTTCATTGATTTACTGATTTACTTAGACACAGACACACAAACACACACACACCACACACACACAACACACAAACACAAACACACCACACACACCACACACACACAACACACAAGGTCGTACATTTGTGGAAAAAAGTGGGGACATACCCGGTAGGCGTAATGGTTTTTATAATGTACAGACCGTATATTCTATTGCCCTTTACCAATTCTACCCCTAAACCTACCCCTCACAGGGGACTTTGTGCTATTTCAGATTTTCAATACACTCCTTTCTGTGTGATTTATAAGCGTTTTGAAAAATGGGGACATGGGGTAATGTCCTGAAAAGTCACCTTCTCCTTGTAATACCTATGTAATACCCATGTTATTATACAAATTTATGTCCTAATTTGTCACAAAAACGCGCACACACAAAAACGCGCGCGCACACACACACACACACACCACACACACAACACACACACACACACACACACACACACACCTGTGGTCCTGAGGTAAACCTGAACCATGCATTCATGGCCCACCCCCCCCCCCCCCCCCCCCCCCCCCCCTTTCTAAAGCCCTCTTCAAACCATAATATATATTAAAAATATGGCAGATGAGGAGCAGAACAGGTAAAGCCACAGACACAGCATCAGGTGTGAGCAGGAAATATCATCCCTCATTTGAAACTGATGTCACTTAAAGAAAGAATACTTCAAGAAAAAAAAGTAAATATAAATGAAAATAAATTATCTTGGACACTGTATTTTATTGGATACATAATTGGATTGCATTAATGTCCTGGCATCCAGTGCAGTCTTGACCTTCTGTTGGAAATCCATAAATATGCGGTAAGTAAAGCATTTTTAATTTTTCAGTCCATAAAGAATATATGTGACCCTGGACCACAAAAACCAGTCATAAGGGTAATTTTTTCGAAATTGAGATTTATACTTCATATGAAAGCTGAATAGATAAGCTTTCCATTGATGTATGGTTTGTTAGGATAGGACAATATTTAGCAGATTTACAACTATTTGAAAATCTGGAATCTGAGGGTGCAAAAAATAATCGAAATATTGAGAAAATCATCTTTAAAGTTGTCCAAATGAAGTTCTTAGCACTGCATATTACTAATAAAAAATTAAGTTTTGATATATTTACGGTAGGAAATTTACAAAATATCTTCATGGAACATGATCTTTACTTAATATCCAAATGATTTTGGGCAAAAAAGAAAAATGTATAATTTTGACCCATACAATGTATTGTTGGCTATTGCTACAAATATCCCCCAGCGACTTAACACTGCTTTTGTGCTCCAGGGTCACATATATCAAGTGAGTGAGTGAGTGACGTGACATATGGCCAAGTTTGGTGACCCATACTCGGAATTAGTGCTCTGCATTTAACCCATCCTAAGTGCACACACACACCGTGAACACACACACACCGTGAACACACCCCCCCGAAACAGTGGTCAGCCATTTATGCTGCGGCGCCCGGGAAGCAGTTGGGGGTTTGGTGCCTTGCTCAAGGGCACCTCAGTCGTGGTATTGAAGGTGGGAGAGAGCGCTGTACATTCACTCCCCCCACCCAATCCCTGCCGGTACGAGACGATCATGTGCATGAAAGATATATCATGCACTTACTCTTTAGCTAGCTTTTTTAATTATTCTGAATGACAGATTTGTGAATGTCTGTAAACACTTGTTAATGAAAAGTTAATGAACCCAATGTGGGATTTGGGTCAGAGTGGTATAGATTTCACCTCCTCTCTCAAAGCTTGGCTCAGAGAGGAGAACTCAATTGGAAGCAGATGGTGAACCACTGAGGGGTGAACTAACCTACTAATGATACTACATGAAATGTAACATTTGCACTCCATCTGGCTGCATCTCCATTTGGTTACGGGCTGTGAAAACATGACATATTTATGCACCTGCTGTGGACACTTGAGTACTTTTGGCTTGCTGATGACACCCATATTATTCCCAGATAGGCTCGTTTCAAGAGATATATGTGATAATCAACAGGCTATCAAAGACATTCAGAACAATAATTTAAAATGAACAATATCTGGTCAAAACTTGGTAGTTTGGAAAATGTTGTTTTGTGTTTTGAGAATGTGTTTGAAAAGCCTGATGAACAAGAAGGAACTGGTTTTACCTGATTTGACTATCATTTGTACCTTAATTTAATCGAATGCAGTCAGGTTTATTCAGTCAAATGAATTTATATTTGTGATATTAAAAAGAAAGAAAGAAAGAAAAATAGTTCATTTCGATGTTACCAAAAGAAGCATAACAAACAATGTCTTAATATGAAAAGTATAAACCAAACTATACATTTGAATTGTATGATCTGATGTGTGTGTGTGTGTGTGTGTGCATGGAGAGAGAGAGAGAGAGAGAGTTTTATTATTTGTTTTAAATATAACAATTTAATGCTACCAAAAAGGCTGGAAAAGCTGGAAATGAATTCAGTTGTGATTTGTATATTTTTATAAAGCTTGTGGATAATCAGATTTATTATTTTCGTTTAAGAGGCTGTAAGTTGAAGAAGTCTTCATAGGTAGCACAATATGACAACAACTGTTCTAAATGATATGAGAAAAGAAACCACTATACCATTTTTCATCAAACTGTGAATCAAATTCTGCATATATTTTTAAATGATTTGTCTCATCTACCCCATAATGACTTGGGCTTGATTCTGTTTTAATGAAATATGCAAATCCTGTCATCTATAAGAGAGTTATCAGTCCTTCTTGTGTCATTACTATTTGAGAACGCTTGTGCTCGGTGTCTCTTACTTGCCTTAGCAAATCTTGCAAAATTGACAATAAATGGTTGGTTACGAGTACATAGGAACCAGGTTGCTTGTGAGCACTGCAGACCTGCAGGTGGGCTGTATAAAAATATACATCCCTCAAAGCTGTATGGGGCATCTAAAACGTTTTAAAATTTTGTTCAAGCGTTGCTAGGCAACAGCAAAATGGTCTCAGCCTCCTTGTTATATTAGTGTTTCTGCTGGGGTTTGCTCCCATTTATATCTTCCCTTTTTTGTGTCCTTTCATTAGCAAATATAACATTTTTAGTTTGTCTTTTTTTTTCTGCCTCAAAATTGCACTCGAGTTACAGAAAGGCCTAAATGTTTAAGCCAGCATTTAACTGGCTTTATCATTTATTCTTCAAGAAGAGTAAACAATATCCTTTTTATAGATATTTATGCACACAAATCATTGTAGCCAAACACATATAGTGTGTTTAATTATATTAGACAATTATTCATTTCTAATTAACCACTGAAATGTAGACTTCTGTTTTGAAGATACAAGCAGATGCACAGAACACTATGAGCACAGTGTAACACAGAGCACGTCACATTGTCTGCAATCTCTCCTCACTACACTGTGCTGCTAATCTAATGCATTCGCCGCAATCACTATGGAAACTGACTTTTGCCACACAGCCGCTACTGAAACAGACATGCAACAAATGCTGTCAGCGATTGTCCACTGACGTATGTTTACATGGAGGTCTGAATCAGTGTTTCTTGTAGACCATAGCAAAAGTATATTTCTGTTCTCTAGTTATAACTACATGGTAAATCCTTCAGTATAGTAGTGTAGCATGTTTTAAGGCTGAAATGATTTCTGTGCAAATTCTAAACAAGATCCACAAAGCAAATTTGACACTGTAGTCCACAGACGAAACAGCAAGAGCTTTGTTATAGAGGTTTGGACAAAAAGAGTACTTAGCGAACACATCAAAATCCTTTTAATCTAACCACCTGCCTCTAGCTAAGATGTATGAAAATGCTCTTCATGGTTTTAAAGGGTTTATCTGCTTCAAAGGCGGCTGGCTGATGCATCGCTCTGACCGTGCAGTCCTCCGGCCCCGGAAAGAATGCACTCAAGCCTTTGGACAAGTTTCTGAGCTCAGCCCTCATTCAGGGGACAGTCTTCCCTTTTTTCATCTTTACATAAGGCAAATTTACGTGTGCTGATGATCTCAGCTCAAATTCAGCACACCACCTCCCCCCTCCAAAAACACATTCACAAAAATAAAGCATTTTCCTCTTGAGTGCAAAGACAGTGAATCAAGTCTGTCAGAGAAGTAGTATCATAGTGTAGCCTCCTTGTTGTATTTGGGTTTTACGTGTTATTGGTTCATGATTGCAGTGTAATGCAACAAAATGCTGAATGCAAATGGAAGTGGGGGGAGGGGGTGTCTGCTGATAGATCATTCTGATTGGTTATAAAATGGCATGCGTGTATAATGATAGTGTTCCGATTTGTGGAGTAAAAACACAAGGGAAGCACCCTAAATCTGAAGAGAAAATGATCCTTCCCTCTTTGTGCATGTTGCTGTCACCCCAGATCTTTTCATAAAACTGCCACGAGCGTGCCTTGCATTTGAATTAAGCTGATGAGTGGAATCTGTGCCCACAGAGAGGCCGGCGGCACTTTCCCAGCGTCACATGACGCTTAATTAGGGATTCTTCTACATTATAGGGCTGGAATTCTGCCAAATGTGTATCAGTTGTTTCAGTCAATGCACTAATCATTACGCTCCTTGCCTCCTGAGGTGTATTGAGGCTGCATTCTCAGACAGAAAAAACCCCAGCAGTCTAGGTTGTGTCGAAACAGCCTGTGAAGGTAAATCTAATTTTAGATCTGAAGTTTCACTTTGATGATTATTTGAATACTTAGATATGAATCTCACGCTCTTCTGCAAACATGTGGCAATAGTAAGCAGCAATATCTTGCTGTTTACAATATAGTGTAAACAAACAAAACTTTAGAGAGCTGGTTGCACTTCTCACTTGGCAGACAAGGAGATGGTAATTACCCTAAACATATAATATGGGGGTAATGGGATGCATCAGGAAGAATATTCTTTTAATGAGAAAATTTTAATTTTAAAGGATTCTACAGTCATTATTAACTGAAAATCTCCCCATCCACTATAGCTTTAATCAGATCTGTGTTTCAAAATATTTCAATGTACAAACTGTACAAAGAACCAATTGCATTTGGAGTCAGTGGTGCGATGTGATGTGGCATGGTAAGTTGTAATCTGTCTTCACGCATAAAGCATAAAGTCATCGTGTCACTGCTTCTGCCGTTAGATGCTCTGGTTCCTATCAACCTTTATCCTACACCCCATGACCTTTGCACGAATTATGGGAGTAACTTCAGTTAAACTGTAAACAATCAATGAAAGGTTCGCTCTATGAACTCAAAAAGAAGCATTTTCAAAAAATGGGTACAATGAAGGGACATTATTCTACTCAGCCTTCAACCATCGAACAATAAAAGGTCATTTAAAAGTGTAACAGCTTTAACAAATTACTTTCAACAGACAATCATGATTATTTCTACAGCAATATTACAAATTATATCAGTTATATCAGTTAATATTAATGTAGTAATATATGTCTATGTCTATATATTACGTAACATATGTTGCTTAAATAAAAAAAATGTTGATTCATTTTTCAAAGTGAATTCCATCAATTGAATTCCAGGAGAAAATTACATTTTAAATCATTCATGTGAAAACAAACTTGCAAAGAAATTATATGTGGAGAAAAACAATCAAGATTCCTAGAGAATTCCAGTGAATTATTCATGAGAGATATTGTAAATTAAATCAGGAGAGCAGACCACAAATGTGCAGTACATGTTGTCTTTTTTCATATTGTTACAGCAGAATAGAAAGGAAAAATTTAAATAATCAGGAAGAAAAGAATTCCATTGATTCCATCTCTTCCATTGATATTAAAATACCAAGTGTTACATTATTCTCCTGATGTCTCAAAATAGAACATGAAGAAAAATTTACAGCACTTTCAGTCAAACTGATGAACATGGAATATTTGTAGTGCAACCTTATGTTTTGAAATAATTTGTTCTGTCTTTTTGAGTGGAACGTCCCCAAACCGGAAGTGCCTCCTACAGTTCAAAAACACAGTAGGTCTTTTAGGAGAAACAACAGTTGGTGCCAAAGACTAAAATCATGATTTTATTTTTGTTAGAAGGTGGGACTTATTCACCATATTGCATGTTTCACTTTCTCCCATTCATAGTAATATGAGTGAACCATCTTGGTATGTATACAGTCTTTGCAGTGACTTCATTCGTAGTAGCCATGGGACCAAATATTGGTGATGTGTGGAAGTGAATAAAATATTCATGATAAAACATCAAATTATTGGTAGGTCTTGGGTCGAGGTCTTTGTCTGAACTTGTCTGAACAAACACTTCTGGTAACACTTTATAATAACTTTGATTAATAAATCATTAGCAAACATTATGCATTGCTTAACAGATCATTAGTTAAAGGGGTCATATGATATTGCTAAAAAGAACATTATTTTGTGTGTGTATTTGGTGTAATGAAATGTGTTTATTCGGTTAAGGTTCAAAAAACATTATTTTCCACATACTGTACATGTTGTTTCTCCTCTATGCCTGCCTTTCTGAAATGCGTCGATTTCTACAAAGATCTGAAAAGGAGGTGTTTGCTCTGATTGGCCAGCTAGCCATTGTGTGTGATTGGCGAATTATCCTCAAGCGTGAGACGGAAAATGTTACGCCCTACATCCTGTGATGCCATGTCTGGCTGCGAGCGACGAGACACCATTAAAATCCATTTCTAAATGACGCTTTGTTGCATCAGTGGGACATAATTACGGATTATCTGACTTTACGGTCTTGTATGCATTGCGCATTTGTGATCGAAAGAAGAAATGGAACAAACAACAGTGCTACTACAATGATCAAAACTCGCGTTTGGGGAATCGTCAGTGGCAAATCCTTAAGATAACACACTTACTTACAGTCTGGGCGTCAGAACGCCGGATTGTGTTACTTCCAGGATCCGGGAACCAGTCCTCCATAAAAGTGCTGCACAATCTGAAATATTGGGGTTGAAGGTCTGGCACCGTGTGTAAATACAACGGAACCAATGATTAGTCGTGTCTCTTTTGCAGACCAAACAAAGTAGGTTCGCTTTCCAACGAAAACAAAGCGCTCAGAGCGTTTAGGTAGGGTGGTTGGACTTCCTTAATTTTATACAGAATATCTCTGGATGTGAGACTTTGCAACTTTCCAGATCGGGGAGTATGCACCAAGATATGCAACACTTTCAAAGAGGGAGCAGGAAAATGTGTAAACGCAAGTATAAGAGACCAGAACGCTTAACTATTTAAATTCCATTAGCTTATATTCTAAGAGAACTTATACACGGATATACCTAGATGAAAAACAGCATCATAAATTAAGTACAAACCCGATTACAAAAAAAGTTGGGACACGGTACAAATTGTGAATAAAAACAGAATGCAATGAAGTGGAAGGGTACAACTTTAAGAAGTTAAGTCCAGAATACAACATAGATGACATATCATATGTTTAAACTGAGAAAATGTATCATTTTTAAGGGAAAAATAAGTTGATTTTTAAATTTCATGGCATCAACACATCTTAAAAAAGTTGGGACAAGGCCATGTTTGCCACTGTGTGGCATCCCCTCTTATTTTTATAACAGTCTGCAAACGTCTGGGGAATGAGGAGACAAGTTGCACAAGTTTAGGAATAGGAATGTTGTCCCATTCTTGTCTAATACAGGCTTCTAGTTGCTCAAATGTCTTAGGTCTTCTTTGTCGCATCTTCCTCTTTATGATGCGCCAAATGTTTTCTATGGGTGAAAGATCTGGACTGCAGGCTGGCCATTTCAATACCCAGATCCTTCTTCTACGCAGCCATAATGTTGTAATTGATGCAGTATGTGGTATGGCATTGTCATGTTGGAAAATGCAAAGTCTTCCCTGAAAGAGAAGACGTCTGGATGGAAGCATATGTTGCTCTAGAACTTGGATATACCTTTCAGCAATGATGGTGCCTTTCCAGATGTGTAAGATGCCCATGCCACACGCACTCATGCAAAACCCATACCATCAGAGATGCAGGCTTCTGAACTGAGCGCTGATAACAACTTGGGTTGTCCTTGTCCTCTTTAGTCCGGATGACATGGCATCCCAGTTTTCCAAAAATAACTTCAAATTTTGATTCGTCTGACCACAGAACAGTTTTCCACAGTCCATTTTAAATGACCCTTGGCCCAGAGAAAACACCTGCGCCTCTGGATCATGTTTAGATATGGCTTCATTTTTGACCTATAGAGTTTTAGCCGGCAACAGCGAATGGCACGGTGGATTGGGTTCACCGACAATGTTTTCTGGAAGTAATCCTGAGCCCATGTTGTGATTTCCATAACAGTAGCATTCCTGTATGTGATGCAAGGGCCCATCGAAGGGCCCGAAGATCACGGGCATCCAGTATGTTTTTCTGGCCTTGACCCTTACGCACAGAGATTGTTCCAGATTCTCTGAATCTTTGGATGATATTATGCACTGTAGATGATGATAACTTCAAAATCTTTGCAATTTTTCTCTGAGAAACTCCTTTCTGATATCGCTCCACTATTTTTCGCCGCAGCATTAGGGGAATTGGTGATCCTCTGCCCATCCTGACTTCTGAGAGACACTGCCACTCTGAGAGGCTCTTTTTTTTACCCAATCATGTTGCCAATTGACCTTTAATAAGTTGCAAATTGGTCCTCCAGTTGTTCCTTATATGTACATTTAACTTTTCCTGGCTCTTATTGCTACCTGTCCCAACTTTTTTGGAATGTGTAGCTCTCATGAAATCCAAAATGAGCCAATATTTGGCATGACATTTCAAAATGTCTCACTTTCAACATTTGATATGTTATCTATATTCTATTGTGAATAAAATATAAGTTTAGGAGATTTGTAAAATATCCATTCTGTTTTTATTCACAATTTGGACAGTGTCCCAACTTTTTTGGAATTGGGTTTGTAAATTGAAATGCTTACAATGTCATTAAACTTTCAATTCATACGATCATGCACTTTTAAAAAAATACACTATTTAACTGAGTTGTCAGAAATTATACATTGATTAAAAGCTTATTTGTTAATGTCCTTTTGAATCTTAACAAATGTAATTAAACTTCAGTTCACATATTACCTAATGCACATTTTTACATTTACTAATGTAGAATTAGCTTGATTAGTCGTTTTAAGCAATTAATTTTAAGTATTCATGTTAACATAATATTCATTAACTCATAATCACAGTCTATAAAGGTCATACATGGTCTGTTTGTTGTGTAGACTTCTACTAATTTCTAATCTTAACAAATCGTTTATTAATCATTTGTTCATGTTTTTGCAGGACCCAATCTAAAGTTGAGACTATTCATCATTTGTAAATGTTTACTAATCTTTTTTTAGTAATTATGGGCATTGGAATTTTAGCTGCTGTAACAACGTTTGTGTAAAAGGTGGTTAGTTACATTTAGCTAAATGCTTGCTAAAGACACACATTTAGGTACAAATCATTTTTATGCCTCAAATCTTATATTAGTATTACTTAGTACTACTGTATATCATTAAACAGGATATTCCTTAAATCATACATCAGCAGGAGAAAACAAATCAATTTTTTCAAGAAAATACTTGTTTATCAAAAACAAAGTAATAAAAATAGATTGAAGGGTTCCCTTATAGTAATCAAACTGACCCCTGTATATATCTGACCCCTTAACTAATCCTCAAACCTACCCATACCACGAAACGTGTCCCTAACCTTACCCGTATCACATAAATAATGTTTATTAGTAAACATTAACAAACACATTTTCTCAAATTTCTAGCTATTTGAATTTATATTAACTAATGATCTGTTGACTTATTAATGAAAGTTATTATAAGTGTTACCTACTTCTGGTTCATATCATAGTGCACAATGGCTCTTTTTTTTTGGTGATTTTTTTTCCATTTTGGTGCTGCATTCAACCACTGTATGCTTTAATTGTATGTAGAGCAGAATAAACATTTGGAAATTCTGAAAAATCTGCTAAACAAAGAACTTGACACTGGCAGGCAGCAGCCTATAATGGTATCACTGGTGTGATGGCGAGTATAAAAGTGCACCTGTGAAATATGTCATCCACTTCTTGTCTGAAGGAAACGTATAAGCATTGTCTGAAGCATGGCAAAGGGATCTCATTCCCTATTCTCAGGGAACCATGGTTGCGTGTGTAACCTGAGACATTCCCTTTAGAAAGGGAACTCGCGCTGCATCCCCTAGAAGAGTAGGCACAAAGATATCAGTGGGTGCTCTTATCATAAACATGGATTTTAGAGAAGGCACGAAGCAGTCAGCGTGTGCTCTTACCATGAACATGGATTTTTAGAAAAGAAGACAAAAAAAAAGCATTACAAGGAGGCTCACAGAAGGCCTACAACTCACAATTACTATACTAGTGGAGCTCTAAGGAGCGAAAGCTTCAGTAAGATAACCCTCTATAACGAGAGGAGGTCTCACAACACCCTACGCACAACGATACCAAGGGCAAGGCCCGCAAGAAGCCTAAATTAGTACCTACACTGGCACAGAGGAGGGCAAATTCATATAAGGGAGTGCATGGGGATCATTCAGCGAGTAATGACGCTTTACGCACGAAGAGGAGACCCCTTAACTCACTTCCTGCTTACTGACATTTCCCAAACACTTAGCAATGCGTAACAACCGTGGAGCACAGACTCGCACCAATGTGTTGAAAAGGAGCACTCGCGCCCTGCGTCCCTAGAGGAGGCAGAAGAACATCTACGCGAGATGACGCGAAGGGGGTAAGGCGTATATGCATGCTGGACAGGGAGAAGGGAGCTTCTTGGCTGAGCCAAAGAGAAAAAGGCAGCAACGCGCTCAATAGACCGGAGCTTTCACGAGGAATTAGGATGAAAGATAGGAAGCAACTAACAGGAAGAGAGGGACGCCTAACTACGCCTCACATACAGACCCCAGCGAAAAGGTGCAAAGGAGAGGCTACTCTATGGGCAACCAGTGGGCCTGCACTTTCCTGGCGCCACAAGGCGTGACGAAACTGAACTCTGTAGGTTCTCCGCAAAACACCCCAGGGCCCCCAAGAAATACACTTCGCCATGGTGCATAAAGAACAGGGAAAAACTAGGATCTCAAAGGAGTAGGACGATGTTATCCACCGGCAGAGACCCTCGTTTGAAAAAGGCCATTCTTGAAGAACAGGACGTCATGAGGAAGTTGGAAATTTAACAACAATCAACACAGCAATGAAAGGAGGAATGAGGTCAGATCAAGCAGTGCGTTGGCGAGGGAACGCCAAGAACCAGCGAAACAGTCAAACGCGACTCCGACTCTGCGAAGGAGATAAACAGAGCGATTTTGGTCACAGGTTGGTGAAGTAGAAGGATCTGGTCCAAAGCGCAAGTGGGAAAAACCACAGCAAAGCTTGGCACTCATTGAGCAGAGCACCGGCTCTAGCTCTGGCACCAGCCCTAGTGTGAAAGCGAGGGTAAACAAGATATGGTGACCTAATCACCTCGATGCCTAACGGACCACAAAGCACTGCAGAGTGGCGGCCCAAATACAACACCTTTCAAATGAGAGGTGGCCTAGCAACACTCCACACTCAGGTCAGTAGCCAAGGAGGCTCCCAGAGAGCCTAACGACCTAACATACTACCCTACACTAGGCCAGCTATAGGACAGGGCGCGCAATGAAAGATAACTCTCTGTAGTGAGAGGAGGCCTGACATTGCTCACAGTAGATAGCCGAGCTTGCCGTACCAAGAAGGCTCACAGAGAGCTTAGTCATCTTGGCAAACCTGCTCTGCTAAAACACAGATATAAAGGTCACAAAGCACCCGGGGCATACCCGTACCATAAATATGGATTTTTGAGAAGGCACAAAGCTATCAGCGAGTGCTATTACCATAACTGTGGATTTTAGAGAAGGTACAAAGCTACCAGAATGTGCTCTTACCATAACATATATTTTAGAGAAGGCACAAAGCTATCAGTGAGTGCTCCTACCATAAACATGGATTTTAGAAAAGAAGACAAAAAAGGCATTACAAGGAGGCTCACAGAAGGCCTACAACTCACAATTACTATACTAGCGAAGCTCTAAGAAGCGAAAGCCTCCGTAAGATAACCCTCTATTATGAGAGGAGGTCTCACAACACTCGCAGTAGCCAAGGAGGCCCACAGAGAGCCTACAACTTAGTTAGGCTCTGGCAGAGCTCTTAGGAGCAGAGGTCTCAGCATAATGACTCTCTAATCGAGAGGAGACCTTAACTACTCTCCACGCTTCTGAACATTTCGCAAGGAAGCTCACCAAAAGCCTACCACTGACGATTGCTATACAAGCGGAAATCTAAGGAGCTGAAGCCTCAGTAAGATGACCTAACAATGCTTGCAGTAGTCAAGGAGGCTCAGAGAGAGCCTAACGACTTAGCTGACTACTGGCAGAGCTCTAGGAGCAGAGGTCTCAGGATAACTACTCTCTAAGTGAGAGGCGACCTAACTACACCCCACACTAAACAGGCCTCACTAAAAATGACTCTCTATAACAAGAGGAGGTCTGACAACGGCTGCAGTAACCAAATACACAGATACTATCCTAGCTGAGCTCTAAGGAGTGGAGGCCTCAATAAAGATCACCCTCTGTAGTGAGAGGAGGCCTAACGACGGTCGCAATAGCTGAGGAGGCTGAGAGAGAGCCTGAAAACCTAGCTAGCTACTGGCCTAGGAGCATAGGTCTCAACATGGCGACTCTCTAAATAGAGAGGACACCTAACCCTACCCCACACTCAGGATATTTTGAAACGAGGCTAACAGAGAGCCTACAACTTCCTCTTTTTTTACAGTTAAGATATCATTCTGAAATAAGAAGTTCCAACATAGCAAACAGTAACTATAGAGGCTCACTCAGAGCCTACTACTTAGTATGCCATTCACATCACCAACACATTCACAACCGGCCCCCCCATTTATTTATTTATTTTTTCTTCATTGAACCATCAGTGAGGCAGATGATGGAACAAAAGCATGCTGCCAGAAACATCATTGGTTCAGTTCAGGGCCAAGTTTAAATTGTGGCCGAAGCCATACATAACCTCAGTCAGGAGATGGAAAGGGGAGAGAGGGGAAGGGAAGTAGGCAGATGATGCTTCACCTCAGGGACCCAAGAGGACTCAGAGCGATTACTCTATATTATTTCCCTCAGATTTCTTCTCCTACCTTCCTCCTCCTCCATGCTCTACCACTCGAAGGAGGGGGAGCATGAGAGGCGGTGCTGCCCTTCTGGTCTATTCTCCAGTCCTTAGACCTGGACAGACCAGCCCCCCTAGCGGCTTGAGGCATGGATCTGGACCAGCGCTGTTAAAAGTTTTAAAAGCTTGCGGAATGTACCTTCGCCTCCCAAACCTTCCTGACCACTGTCTCAACAGATGCTCCAAATGTTTTTCTCCTTCTCCCTGATGTCAGCCAGGTTTACCAAGAGATGACTCTTCGTAGCCACCATGGCCGCCATGGATCTACCGATCGTGGCAGAAGTTTGTTTGTGGCAAGGAGAGACAAATCTGTGGTACAGCGCAGCTCCTCCACCGCCTCAGGGGAGCCCCTGACCCTGGTCCAGGTCCTTCAGTAAATCAGCCTGGTAGGCCTGCAACACGGCCATCGTGTGCATAGCCACCCCAACCTGACCCGCTGCCGCATATGCTCTACCATTCAGCCGTGATGTAACATGCAGCGGCTTAGTTGGCAGAGTCAGGGTCTTTAATGCAGATGCCTTACGCATAAACGCATAACCATATTCCCGCATCCCCTCCACATCAGTATAATTAGCTTGAAAAAAATTTCATTCCTCGAAACATAACGTCCAACAGCTCGTCATATGCGAGGCAAGCGGGCTGCGAGTCCGCAGAGGAATCCTCACTTATAGCAGCCTCTTCCTGCTCATCTTGGCTTAAGGCAAGGAGTGGACTTGCTGCTGGATCAGATGATGAGAGAGACAATACGTCATCATCCAGCAGTTCGCTCTCGTCAGCTTCCGACAATCGAGTAATGCTCATACTTTTCTCAAACTCGTCGGTGAGCTTCATCTGTGAACCCCACAATTGCAGCTTTCTACCGGCCTCAGCAGCAGCAGGTCCTGAGCCTTGAGGTACAGATGGCTGTCCTGATTCCCTCAAGAAAAGGAACAGACGAGAGCGAGGTTTCTTCAATGGAAAGCGCTCGCAATGCACGCAAACTGGCCCCTCAAGGACTGAGCGTGCATGCTCCTCACCCATGCACATCACGCACATCTCATGTGTGCCATCAGGTGTCAGGAAACACTGACACTGATGAACACACTTTTTGAACTCCTTAGTGCTGGTACTAGCCATCTTTCTATGGCCTATTAGACACACTGAAACAGATGGTCCCCTGAAGACAAGAAAGAGGATGACATGTTTCACAGGTGCCCTTTAATACTAGTGGTCACGAAAGTAAGAACGTCATAGGCTGCTGCATGCCAATTTCAATTGTCATGATTAGACTCACTCCTCAGACACTGGCCATGCCTGAGGCATTCCCCATAGCGCCCTCTAGGGGACGGAGCACGAGTTCTCTTTCGAAAGGGAACTACATGGGTTAGGGTTAAGGTTAGGTTTAGGGGTAGGTTCAAGTTAATACCCAGTTATTGTAACTGTTATAATAATTACATAGTATGTTCATGCGGAACAGGACTGTAAAAAAAAACTGCAGTCCTGAGCATACACATCATATCATACCAATAATCATATCATGGCTGATTTAACTAGATTCTTCAGTTTCTGCAAAGTAGCCTAATATATATTTTTGGAGATGTCTCGAGCCCCTGCCCCTTAATCGCAAATGCTAAAGTTCCCTTTCGGTCCGATCTAGGTACCCCCGTACTGCGATTTCTAACTAGGGGCACACCCCCATTCCCCTTGTTGCCAGGAGAGGGTCTATTTTCTGGCGATCTTAGAGTCACACAAAAGGAGGGCATGAGGGTGAATGGCTGTTGACTGTGATACGCTGGACTGGAAGAGTCAAGCCCCCGGGTGGAGGTGCTCAGGCTGGAGGTAATAATGTGGCTGCAGTCTCATTTTAGGTGCAGTGCAACATTATGAATGTGAGCCAGACCTGCAGCTAGAGCACATGCTCTGTGACTGATAATTTGGTGCACAGCGGCTGTGTGGAGAGATAAAAGTGTCTTGAGCTACTCTTCCTGTAATCCCTCATTCAAACAAACTGATGGAGCTGTAGCATGAGACCACACACATACTGACATTCAGACTATATGACGTGTTCATGGCACTGGGCTCACTATAAAAGCATTACATTACTATGTTGAAGAACTGTGAAAAAGTGTGTTCCCCATGGGAAGGAAAAATCTAAATGTCATCAGTGAAAATGTTTCACTGAAAACAATAATTCTTTTGTTAAACTGAATTCAGCTGTGAATAGCAATTTCATGCAGTGATAAAATGTATCACTAAAAACAAACCTATAGATGCTTATAGACTACCTATATTTCACAGCAATGACATACTGAACTAAAGGAATTACATAAAATCTACCAAACTTTGCCAAAATATTACAAAACTAGGGACTTGTTGAAAGTGGGTAACATTAACTCTTGATTGTTTTGTATGTTTAAAATACTTTTTATAGTTAGTATAACACATGCAAAAAACAAAAAATTTCAGCATTAACACTACTGCTCACTGAGTGACACAACATACAGTACACTAACATTTTTGCCAGGTTTTTCTAGGGAAATAAGTGACCTATTAAAAAAAAGAGTCCAGAATAAGCAACCTGGTCTGGAAAAACAAGCCCAAAAATGTGCCCCTATGGTTTTAGAGGGAAGGGGCATATGCACATCACAAAGACTGCATAAGGCATCCCTATACACCCTTTGAAAGGGAGCTTGTTCCAGTTTCTGTTCATTTTCATTCCTTGAACCGTTTCTAGCCCCTTTCAAAAAAGTCATCCAACTCCCCCGGCATCTCATCATGCTCTTAATTCAAAATGGTGATTTTATTGTCCTCAAAAACTCATAAAGCATGTAAACTCCAGACACTTTATTTTCCCTGGCTATCAAGATATCTCTGGCTAAATATGTTTTTACAAGTCTATGTGCACTGACTGATTGTCTTGCAAGCAGCAATGTAATGACATAAAGATGCTACATTACATTTTTTGCATTACAATTTTTTTTAACCTTCTAAAAAAAATTGATGTAATCTTTAAATACATGTTGTTCTATCATAAATAACAGCACAATTTCAATGAGAAAGGGGAGAACGGTTGTTATTGAACAACCAATAACAAGCCTAAATACACACCTGGGGCCTCATCTATAAAATGTTGTGTATAAACCGTCCTAAATTTGTTCTAAGATCATTTCTGTGCGTTAGTGCGATTCAGAGAAAATGAACGTGCGCACAGAAACACGTGCGTACGCCTCTCTTCCAGATGATCAGAAGAGTTATTAAACGTATGTTTACAAACACAAAGGGATATTTGACTGACGAAAGGAGATCCAGGTAGAAGCACAGTACAAAAACATAGTGCAGACATAAATGATAGTGCAGACATACATAGGAATAACATAGTAGGGATGTAATATAACACTAATATAATAAAAAAAAGAAAAATTGAATAATTTACTATATACAGAAATAGAAGTATAGGTAAAAATGTAATTGTTTAGATAAATGTAAATATATGTTTATTAGTGTGCAGATAGATGTGTTATTTACAAAGTGTGCAGTTTAATTTAAATATACTATGTTAGTTGTGATGGATGATGTGTAATTATGAAAGCTTAATTGTTAAGATTAGTATAGCCTGTGGGAAAAAACTGTTTTTGTGCCTGGCTGTTCTGGTGGTCAGGGCTCTGTAGCGCCGACCAGAAGGCAACAGTTCGAAGAGAGAATGGGCTGGGTGTGAGGGGTCCAAGGTAATTTTTTTAGCCCCTTTCCTCACTCTGGAGATGTAAAGATATTGGAGGCTGGGCAGAGGGGCACCAATAATCCTCTATAGAGTCCTGACTGTCAGTTGATGTCTCTTGTGGTCTGATTTGGTAGCGGAACCAAACCAGAAAGTTATGGGATGAACACAGAACAGACTCAATGATAGCAGAGTAGAACTGTTTCAGCAGCGCCTGTGGCAGGTTGAACTGCCTCAGCTGGCGAAGGAAATACAACCTCTACTGGGCCTTTTTCACAATGGAGTCAAAGTGAGTGTCCCACTTCAGGTCCTGAGAAATGGTGGTGCCCAGGAACCTGAATGACGCCACTGCAGTCACAGTGCTGTCCATGAAGGTGAGTGGGGGGAGAGCAGGGGGTTTTCTCCTGAAGTCCACGATAATCTCCACAGTTTTGAGCGTGTTAGGCTCCAGGTTGTTAAGACTGCACCAGTCAGCCAGCTCTTTAACCTCCTGTCTGGAAGCAGACTCGTCTCCATCCTTGATGAGGCAGATGACTGTAGTGTCGTCTGCGAAACTTCAGGAGCTGACAGAGGGGTCTTTAGAGGTGCAGTCATTCGTGTAGTGAGAGAAGAGCACTGGGGAGAGTACACATCCCTGCGGGCCCCAGTGCTGATGGTGATAGTCCTGGAGGTGAGTTTGCCCAGCCTCACTAGCTGATGCCTGTCTGTCAAGAAGCTGGTAATCCACTGACAGATTTGGGAGGGCACGGAGAGCTGGGTCAGTTTGTCTGAAAGAAGGTCAGGCAAGACGGTATTGAAGGCCGAACTGAAGTCCAAAAATAGGATCCTTGCGTAATTCCCAGATCTGTCGAGGTTTTGCAGGATGTAATGCAGTCCCATGTTGACTGCATCATCCACCAGACATCGTTTGCTTTGTAGGGCCAACTGAAAGAGGATCCAGCAAGGGTATAGTGGGAGGTCCTTCAGGAGGCCAGGACCAGTTCTTCAAGTGGAAAAACTCATGACCACAGATGTGAGGAGGCGGACCGGTATGTAGTCGTTCAAGTCCAGTAATTTTGGGTTTCTTTGGGACTGGGATGATGGTGGAGTGTTTGAAGCAGGCAGGGACTTTGCACCGCTCCAGTGATCTGTTGAAGATCTGTGGGAAGATGGGGGCCAGCTGGTCAGCACAGACTTTTAGACAGGCAGGTGAAAAACCATCTGGGCCTGAAGCTTTCCTAGACTTCTGTCTTCTGAAGACCCGGTTCACATCCTCTACACCTTAAGCACAGGTTGAATGGTGGGGGGGAGGGAGGCTGGTTGCAGGGGTGGTGGGTGAATGTGTGAAGTGCAGATCAGAGAGGGTGTGGGGTGTGAGACTGGGCTTTTCGAATTGGCAATAAAATACATTCAGATCTTCAGCCAGTTGTTGATTCTCCGCAAGATGTGGGGGTGGTGTCTTGTACATGGTCATGTTCCTCAGACCAGTCCATACTGACGCTGGATTGTTTGCTGAAAGCTTTTTTCTCAGCTTTTCAGAGTAGTTTTTTTAGCCAATCTGATCTGCTTTGTCAGTCTGTTTCTGGCCCGGTTATACAAGTTTTATTCCCACTTCTGTAAGCATCCTCTTTTGCATCACAAAGCTGTTTGAGTTTCCCAGGAAACCACGGTTTATCATTATTAAATGAAAAGAATGTCCTGGTAGGAATGCACATATCCTCACAGAAACTAATATAGGATATTACAGTCTCTGTGAGTTCGTCCAGATCGGTGGCAGCAGCTTCAAAGACACTCCAATCAGTGAAGTCAAAACAAGCTTATAAATCCTGCTCTGCTTCATTAGTCCAACTTTTTACAGTCCTTAATACAGGTTTAACTGATTTCAGTTTCTGCCTGTAGGTCGGTATAAGACGAACCAAACAGTGATCAGAGAGCCCCAAAACTGCCCATGGAACAGAGTGATATGCAATCTTTATTGTGCTGTAACAGTGATCCAATATATTACTGTCTCTAGTGGGACACTTAATGTGCTGCTTGTATTTTGGCAGTTCAGGGGAGAGATTTGATTTGTTAAAATCTGCAAGAATGATTAAAATAGAGTCTGGGTACCTTTGCTCCATTTCAGTTATTTGTTCGGCAAGCTGTTGCGTCTGGAGGCACGTACACATTCACAAGAATAAAAGAGGAAAACTCCCGCGGCGAGTAGAAAGGGTTACAGTTTATGATGGAGTGCCTCTATTAGGGACAGAATACCATTTTTCCGCATTGTTTACATCTGAACACCAACTTTCGTTGATGTAGAAACACAATCCACCACCTCTGGTTTTCCCCGTTAACTCCGCGATGTGATCCGCTCTGAACAGCTGGAAGCCCGGCAGATGAAGCGCGTTGTCCGGAATGGCTTCACTCAGCCAGGTTTCAGTGAAGCACAGTGCAGCAGAGTTTGAAAAGTCCTTGTTGGTGTGGGTGAGGAGAAGAAGTTCATCCGTTGTGTTAGGAAGGGAACGGACATTCGCGAGATGAATGCTTGGGAGCACAGTCCGAATGCCGCGCGCGGAGCTTCACCAGGGCGCCGGCACGTTTCCCTCTTCTGCATCTGCACGCGCGTTTGAACAACACCGCTGTACCTCCGACTAGAATGTCCAACAAAACGTCCGAATAATCAAAAACCGGAAAAATATTGTCTGGGATGTGCTGCTTAATGTTAAGGAGTTCGTCTCTGGTAAAACGTATAGAAGAAGAATGACAAAACACAGAACAAACAAACAAAAACCATCAGAAGAATCGCGGAGCTCAGCATCCTTGCTGCCATTTGCGGCGCCATGCTGATGTGATGTGAACAATTATAAATTGCAAAATGATCTTGAAATTGTGCGTTGCTGACTGGTGTCAGATCTCCGCCTTGTAAACGCCCCCTAATTAATATCATTACCATATAAAAGATCACACGATCACACAATATCTGAATTTCTATGCTTGAGAATGACGAGCACAAAGATAGAAGTAAAAAAACTTTACTGAATCTGAAATTGAGGTCCTGTTGGCGGAGGGAGAGGTTCGTGCTGGACGCTTTTTATTTAATAATGTGTAATCATTTTGTGGACAAACAATGTGTGTGTTGTTATATTTTTTCAATTGACTATTATCAAAATTACTACTTCTAGAAACAACAGAAATAATAATAATAATAGTAATTATAAAACAATTAGGTTTCCAAAAGTAAGAATAAACTACGAATTCAAGTAAAATTTTCAGTCATCTTATAAAAAGTGAGCCATCCTACTTTTAAAATCACTTGTTATGACAACTAATAAAAAGTTTAGTGTCGCAAAATTCTTGCAAAACTTAAAAAAAAAACATTATTGAAAGAAAAACTGTACGTTTCATATCATAATAAAATAAATAATTACACGATCTCCGGTCTGAAAAAACCTGCATGTAATTTGGCATTTCTTTATATTTACACATTTTACTAATGCTGCTCAAATGTGCAATTAATATACTGACACACAAAAATATATAGTGTATTTTACACTATACAAATAAAACTAATGTAAATGACAAAAACAAAGTTTAAGGCTGATGTATCTATTCATTTTCACAGAAGCAAAGCACCAGATGTTATAAATAAAAACAGTTAACAATGTTATTGAATAGAATATATTAAAAACGTATTGAGGACATAGGCCTATTCTTATCGGCTGCACAGACAAAACAGTTGAGATGCGTTTCTGCATTTTTTTTTTCTAATTTACGCATTAGTAGTAAATCAAGACTCGGCAAAGTTCTCTGGTAAAAAAAAAAAAAAAAAAAAAAACCATTGGATAAAACCGTTGATACAAGAAAGCGAGTAACGAAACCTCTTAACATTAGGCTACTAAAAAAAGGTCAGTTTAATTCTCTCAAAAAACTCCGTTAATAAAAAAAATCTGAATACAAGGCAACAATTAATATTTACACGCATCTTTGTTGTTGATGATGAAATTCGTGATTGCACGTCACGCTTTTATTATTATGCAGCTTAAAATGTTCAATATAGCGCCAGTACTCCGACTTTGCCCAAGGAAGTGTGTCGGCTATGTACTTAAGACCCTTGACGTGACGAAGTACTTTTCCATGTTCAAAGGGGAACGTTTTTTATAAAATATAACATGACGTGGATTTTATCGTACGGCACACTCTAAGATCAAATCTGTGCGTATGCACATTTTATAAATGAGGCCCCTGTTTTCTAGAAATAAGTAAAAAAAAAACACAATCCATGCTGTCCAAATCTACTGAAAGTCACTCGTAATAAGCAGTCTTGACAATATTCTGTACTATTTTCAATTTGACTGTGCTTATACTTTTGGATGAGAACAAAAACTTGAATCTGGAATTGAGCTAGATGATGACACTTTGTTCTTCTGTAGAGATGCTCATTAGTTAATAGAAAGTAAATTTCTGTAAGGGATAAAACAGGCAAGAGGCAGAGGATGAACTCAAGTCAAGTCGAGTCAAGTACCTTTATTTGTATAGCGCTTTATACAATCCAGACTGTGTCAAAGCAGCTTTACAGTGTAAAACAGGAAAATAGTTGTCAGTGAAGGCAAGAAAAGGAAGACCAATATCAAAGAACCATTGTCAGCCTAAAGTCAGTTCATTGATGATTCAGTCATCATCAGTTCAGCTCTCTTCAATAGTGTCTGTGCAATCAGTCAAGAGTCTCCAACTAAGCAAGCCAAAGAAACCAAAACTCCATCGGTTACAGAATGGAGAAAAACCCTTGGGAGAAACCAGGCTCAGTCGGGGGGCCAGATGACACCAGGATGGTGTGGTTTAATTCCAGGCTGCAACACAGGTGCAAAGGACTCATCTGGTTACCGTGGTCTTGTGCTGTTGGTCCTCAAGTGCAGAAGGTGAAGAACTGAACACGCGTTAGCAACACAGGTAAATACAAAACAAATAACAGTTATAGACTCATGAGTCTAACAATCAAAATTAACATTAACATGTACGAGATCAGACAGAGAATGAGTGTGTGTGTGCTTGGTGCAGTCCTTGATTGACAGGCAGGTGATCAGTAGAGTGAAGAGTGTGAAGGAGAACTGAGTTCAACCGTGACAGCACACCCTTTCCTGTAGGCCTGACCTGACGCCTCAAAAGAGGGTGTAGCCAGAGGCCGCGGAAGCTCGCGGTGGAACCAGGTTGGCGCCTGACCAAGGCAGATCCGGATAGATGAGTCAAGGTGGTCTTAGGGTCAAGGTGGAGAGGTGGAGTCCTGGGCTCAGAGATGGAGCTGTGGGATCTGAGCACCTAGGCCTAGCTGTAGACTGGGCAGCCTGAGGTGGAGCTGGGGAGCTTAATAGAGCCAGCAGAAGGGGAGGAGCAGAAGGCAAAAGGGTGGGAACTAGCTCAGTCTCTCAGTGGCTATCCAAGGCTCCTCACTCAACCATTCAAAGATGGACATGATGGTGGGCTCAAACTCCAGGAAGGCATCGTGGCAGGCTCTAGCTCCAGGACAGACAGGCTCTGGGTCCATGGCCATGGTTCTAGGTTCGTTGCTCTGTGTCCGTGATGGGTATGATGAGGAGTGGGGACAGACTTAAGAGGATTTCCAATATGGGGGGTTCTGGTCATTCAAGTCACTTTGGGCAGAGCAAGATGGTGATGAATCTTTTCTACATATATTTTTTTGTTAATTCTAAGTCTTCAAATTGATGAATAAAGCAATGCAAAGCAATGCTGGGAACTAAAATTCCACTGCCCGGTTTCGGTTATTGCAACCGAAATGATACAAACATGAATGGATTAAGTAAAGTTAATTTGACATATTTAAGTGGATTTAACAACAATACAATTAAGTAGTGAGAAAATGTTCAGCAATTACCGGTATGTTGCTTTAGCTGGAAATAGGGAATTTTAGCAAAAAAATTGTAACTTATTTCCCATATATAATGTTCAGATGTCATAATGACGTCTGGCATTTACTCAGTCATAGACTTTTATTCAGGACAGATGCCATATTGAATTTTAAACAGATGAAAATGAAGCTGTGAGAGATAGAATTACCATCTTTAGAATGGCATGTGCTGTTTAAAGGCCCTATAGTCCCATGTCATTTTCAAAACTCACAACTTTTAAAAAGTGTTGTATGTCTTATGAAATGTTTTTGTCTACTAAAAGTATTTTTAAAAGTCAGCTGAATGATCGCTATGTTGTTAATACAACCTCACAATCCATTGTACACACTGTACTTCTATCCCTTACAGTCTCGCTTTCATTAGTCAAAAATTGAAGGTCTATTGCAACAACAAACAGCATAGTTACATCATACATTACTCATTCTTTAACGTCAGCACAAGCTCCTCTTTTAACCACAAAATTCCAAAGATTCCAATAACAGAAACAGTTACTCTCCCAATTCAATGCAAATTATGCCAAGGACTGGAAATCACTTGCCAAGTATTGTTACAGTATATTGATTCAGATTGATTTGATTCGATTTGAAATTCGTATTGATTCAATTTGAATTTGGACTTTGCACCACATAATTACATTCTCATTTTATGCATGCATTCATTAAGTATAAGTGTTTCAGTTTTAATTGCGTCCATCTTTTTCAGAATTTAGCACATTGAGCAAGATTAGTAGTAGTGATCTTCATTAACAGTCTGCTGGTCAAATGTTGATCCTTTGATCCTTATTGTGAGGACCTGAAAAATGCTGAGAGATAATATTTTGATGCTGATGCATGGGTCATAAAAAATAGCAAATTGTTTCAATAACAGAAAAGCTCTAATCCTAAAACAGGCTGGAATGTATGTATGCATGCGTTTTTTCCTCATTCTGCTGTCTTATGTTGTCTTCTTTTTTCCTTTCATTTGAGGACACAGTGCGAGAGGAAATTGCTGTGTTCATCTGTGCTCTGCTACTATATGGTTTCTATGGCAACCTCTCCAAAATGATGTGCTCTGAATGGCGTTTCATGAGATGTGGGGTGATTACAGTCTAGGAAGGAAGACTGATGTTTCTGTTAGCCAGTGTGCAGTGCTCTAATAAAAGCTCACTTCCTGTCTTCATATTATGGTTCTGCTGCATATCTTCTACATGTCAGAGGAAGTATTTCAATCTACTGCCCCCTTCAGAGTGCACAGAAAGTATCATTTGTACAGCAATGTGCTTTTATTTGTGTGTTGTTGTAAATGTAAATATGTGAAATTGACGATCAGTTTAGACTACCTGGGGTCAAATTTCCATTGATTTGATTATATATGTGAAATGTGAGGAACAATGTGTTTTGGTGAGTGATCAGTTGTGCAAATTATGGGAAGAATGCAAGGAACTATCTTACCTGTGCTCTAGAGGCTACAGTATCTGCTGAAAACTGTCAAAGAAATGCGTTGTAGATACAGCTCATACAGTCTATGCTCAAGCAAGCTCAAGCATTGTGGAGCACACAACTGGATTATTAAAAGGTCGGTGGTTATGTCTCAATTTATAGCTTTATTATCATTAAAATCAGCCAATTATGCTTGCCTACTGTGTTCTCCACAATGTGTCCTTGAGGCATGAACTTAAAATTGACCATTAAGCCTGATGTGAGACACCTGTGTTTAGTCCTATATAAGTGGGTTATGTCATGCTTTATTGTTCAGTCTTGAGCCTATGTTACCAGTTGCCTGCTGAAAGTTAAGTCTGTTCTGTTGAAGTTCTTTGTCTCTAGTTTCTGCTTTGCTTTTCTCTGTTTTTTGAAGCTCTGCTTTTGTTTTTGTTGCATTTTTCTTCAGTAAAGATTGCCTTTTGCTGGAGATCAATGGCTCCCTGTTTTTTGCTACCTCTGCTCTTGGGTTCTTTAATTGGGGAGTTAGCTCAATCAGTAAACCCCGTAACTTTGAACGTGAGAGACATAAGTTGCGATATATCTAGAAACAAAACACCTACAATTTTTGGCAGTTCACGGGAGAGATGATGTTAAATCTCAAGACATGATTAAAATAGGAGTTGGGTACCTCCGCTCATTTAGTTTATTTGTTAGGCCAGCTGTTGCATAGCGGCATCACGCACGCGTCAGGAGGCCACGTACCATTAAGCAAGACTGAAAGAGGGAAAACTACCGTGGGAGGAGAAAAGGTTTCAGTTTATGGATGAGTGCCTCTAAATTAGGGACAGCCATACCTTTTTCTAGATTGTTACATCTGAACAACCAACTTTGTGCATGTAGAAAACACAATAACCAAACTCGGTTTTCCCGTTAAAGCCGCGAGCGATCCGCTCTGACACAGCTGAAGGCCCGGCAGATGGAAGCGCGGTGTCCTGAATGCTTCCACTCAGCCAGGTTTCAAGTGAAGCAAAGTGCAGCAGAGTTTGAAAAGTCCTTGTTGGTGCGGGTGAGAAGAAGTAGTTCATCCGTTTTGTTAGGAAGGGAACAGACATTCACGAGATGAATGCTTGGGAGCGCAGTCCAAAAGCCGCGCGCGCGCGGAGCTTCACCAGGGCGCCGGAGCGTTTCCCTCTTCTGCGTCTGCACGTGCGTTTGAACAACACCGCTGTACCTCCGACTAGAATGTCCAACAAAACGTCCGAATAATCAAAAACCGGAAAAATATTGTCTGGGGTGTGCGCCCCCCAGGGATGTGTACTCTCCCCACTGTCTTCTCTCTACACGAATGGAATGACTGCACCTCTTAAGACCCCTCTGTCAAGCTCCTGAAGGTCGCAGACGACACTACAGTCATCGGCATCATCAAGGACAGAGACGAGTCTGCGTACAGACAGGAGGTCGAGCAGCTGGCAGTCTGGTGCAGTCTCAACAACCTGGAACTCAACACGCTCAAAACTGTGGAGATAACCGTGGACTTCAGGAGAAACCCCTCCGCACTCCCCCCACTCACCATCATGGACAGCACTGTGAATGCAGTCATTCAGGTTCCTGGGCACAACTATCTCTCAGGACCTGAAGTGGGACACTCACATAGACTCCATTGCAAAAAAAAGGCCCAGCAGAGGTTGTACTTCCTTCGCCAGATGAGGAAGTTCAACCTGCCACAGAAGCTGCTGAAACAATTCTACTCTGCTATCATTGAGTCTGTCCTGTGTTCATCCATATCTGTCTGGTTTGGTTCAGCAACCAAATCAGACATTAAGAGACTACAACGGACAGTCAGGACTTCTGAGAGGATTATCGGTGCCCCTCTGCCCAGCCTCAAATATCTTTAAATCTCCAGAGTGAGGAAAAGGGCTAAAAAAAATCACCTTGGACCCCTCACACCCAGCCCACTCTCTCTTCAAACTGTTGCCTTCTGGTCGGAGCTACAGAGCACTGAGCACCAGAACAGCCAGGCACAAGAACAGTTTTTCCCACAGGCTATATTCAGCCTGAGCAATTAAACTTTCATAATTTTACATCGTCCATCACAACTAAAATTAGTTATATTTTAGATAAAACTGCAACCTTTGTAAATAACATATCTATCTGCACACTAAAAAACATATCTGTACATTTATCTAAACAATCAAATTTTTTTTTAAATTCTATTTCTGCATATAGTACATTATAAAATTTTTATTTTTTTTTTTCTTATATTAGTGTTATATTACATCCCTACTATGTTATTCCTATGTATGTCTACACTATGTTTGTACTTTCTTCTACACCGGAAGCTCCTGTCGTCAAGTCAAATTACTTGTGTGTGTAAACATACTTGGCAATAAAGATCTTTCTGATTCTGATATTGAATCCAAAAAGACACTGTGGCGACGTTCTCCAAGTGCTTCAAGAAACCTACCTGCGAAGATAAAGTGCGTGAAAAGTTTAGGCACTTGTGTAACTGTAAAAAATGTGTAAAGTGAGGATCTTTCAACATAATGGCAATAAATAGATTTTAATTGAAATCAATTAACTTCAATGAAAACTAAATCAAATCAAACATTTGATGCGACCAATCTTTGCGTTTTAAAACAGATTTCTCCTCGGTACACTGGGGTTTTTCAGGTAGCTTGAAGGAAAAGGTTCTTGAAGGTCTTGAAGACGTTGCACAGTTCTTTGGAGTCGGTCTCAGTTTCTGATGTAATTCAAATTTCAATTAGTTTCTGTTGTTACAGATTTTCACGATACATAAATCGGTGCCAAAAGAACTTACAGCAAATGAAAACTTTCTACAATTTTTAGTGGTAGCTTATCAGTGGTGACTGTCAGTTAATGTACATATGGCAGAAATGTATGGAAAAATCAATTAAAGACGTAATCAAACAGACGAACACTATTAACAGCAATTATTATATGATGCAATCAAACTTATAGCAAAATATGGTAGTTCTGTAAGTTGTTTCAGGGTGGAATCATGAGGTCCTATGAGGGGTCGGAAATTCATCTATTCTCAGGTGTTTGGATCAAGGACTGAGCTTGGGTAAATCCTAGTTACCACGGGATGTCAATCCCTGCAGAAACAGAGAAACAAATAGAGACACAATTAGTGTATCTGCTGTTCCAACCAAGCAAAATTGATTTGTTTAACCCAAATTAAAGAATAATAATGTGCACTTGATCAGATACTGTATATTTGCAGTACAAGATTATGAGATGCATTTTTTAAATGCTTGGCTAAAGAGATGTTTCTTTAATCTAGATTTAAACAGAGAGAGTGTGTCTGAACCCCGAACGTTATCAGGAAGGCTATTCCAGAGTTTGGGAGCCAATTGCGAGTTTTGCGACCTTAGGGAGCGTGAAGGATTGTAGCGTGGTAGAAGACTAGTTAGGGACGCAGGAGCTAACTCATTAAGGGCCTTATAGGCAAGTAATAATAATTTGTAACTGATACGGAACTTAACAGATAGCCAGTGCAGAGACTGTAAAATTGGAGCAATATGATTTTTTTGACCTGGTAAGGACTCTAGCTGCTGCATTTTTGGACTACCGTCGCTGTTGAAATCTTTATAATCTTTGTAATCACAGACAGACTGATGATCAGATCAGATCAGAGCTCTGTGTGCAGCACTGTCTGCTGTCAGACAAAAATCTCACTGGATTATTACAATTAATGCCAAAAAGAATGTTTGGAAATGTAAACTGATATTTCCTACTGACCAACAACAGCAAAAGACAGAAATAACTGGCTTAAAACCTTTTTTTTTTTTTTTTTTTTTGGTGAAAATAGAATGCTAAGACTTTTGAAACAGTAGTGTATATACCTTTTTATTTATTTTATGCCTCCACTTATTTGTGATTCACTGATTATACTGTCCATGCAATAAAGAACTACACAAATGTACAGAGATAATGACGTTTGTTAAAGATTTACACAAATTATATTAGAGGAGGGTTGGAAGTAAATCTCCAGACTGAGCAACAGTGCCCAACTGTGTGATGCAACAATGTACATTTTTTATTTAGTAGCTTCTTTAATAAATATATTTAATATTTTAGTTAATGTATATTGCTATACATCACACAAAACATGCCATTAATTGGTTGCAGGGTTACGTAACAAGGTTACAACAATCGCAAAACCCATTTAAAATAAATGTAAATCCTTCCACTGACCAAAATGACTGTAATGCATGTTAGTGTTAATGTGTGAGAGTATATTGTGTGTGGGTAATAAGTATGTGCTGACTCTGTCATGACTATTGACTAATGGATGTCTTCAACAGGTAGAGCAGCTCACCGATGAGCAGAAGAATGGTATGGTATAATACTATGCAGCAAGCAGCATTTGGACTCAGAATGGCCATTAACATTATATGATAGGCTATATGTTCTATAATGCCTCTAGATTACACCTTTTGTGCTACCTACAGTGCTGTGAAAAAGTAAATTATAACAATGTAAAATAATAACGAAAATAAGAAATGGCCTGCTTTAAGTCTCCACAAACTATTTCAATTGGATTTGAGAGCTGGGCTTTACACTGGCCATTCCAAGTCATTCGTTTGTGGTATTTTTCATGATTTGGGTCATTGTGTCGAAAGGTCCTCTTACACTTCAGCTTTAACTTTATAACAGATGGCCTCATGTCATCCTCAAGCACTCTTTGATATAATGTAGAATTCGTAGTTTATATTACGACAGCACATTTGGCAAAAGGCAAAATACACACAAATAATTATAATACTCCGGTAGTGCTTCACAGCTGGTATGAGGTTCTTTTCCTCAAATGCAGTGGTTTTTGCCAAACGTGATGTTTGGACTCTACGTTGACTCATCTGTCTGTACATAGCACATTGTATTAGAAGTACATTTTGGTGTTGGACAGTTTTTGTGGACAGTCCATTTGTTGTGAAGAGCTGCCTGTAGATCCTATAATGACACCCTGGGCTTCTCTTGGACTTCCTGTAGTATCTCACGCTTTGCTTTTAAAGTGAATTTGGTGGGATGGCCCAGCCTGAAAAGAGTGTTCTGTCAGTTGTTCAAAGTCTCCATCTGTAGATTATTTTACATACAATGCAATGATAGAATAGCTATTTCACAGTACTGTATGTTTATACATTTGAAACACTTGTAACATTGCAGCACTACCAATGAAACAAAAAACTGCCTGAATTTAACACCCAACTATAAAAACAATAGCCTGTGGGTAATAATGATTTACTAAACTGACCCACAATAACAATATCATTAAGTGGTTCATGAGAGAGAAACTGTACGTGTACACAACTAACAGTTAAAGATCTGTGTTGGTGTTTTGTAGAGTTCCGCGCAGCATTTGATATTGCATTTGATATTTTCATTCAGGATGCTGAGGATGGATGCATCAGCACTAAGGAGCTCGGGAAGGTGTTGAGGATGCTGGGCCAGAACCCCACGCCGGAGGAGCTCCAGGAGATGATTGATGAGGTGGATGAGGACGGTAAAGTCCAGAACGATCCAGAATTAGTAACGCTCCAGAGAACCCTAACTTGCAATGAAGCCTAACTTCATTTACTCACCCTCATGTTGCTCCAAACCTAGCATTAAAATAATCTGTATAACTATGAAGTAGTAAGTTAAATTTTTTAATGACATGTTTACCATTGATATTAATCTTCATATTTAACTGAATAATGTATCGTAATAACAACTGAAAAAACAAAAGAAACATTCTACAGGGATAAAAGACTTATGTCCAAAAATGAAATGTCAATGGAGGTACTGTCGTTAAAATGAGCTTGTGCTAAAATAAGTAATTGTCGGTGTACTTATGCAGGCAGTGGTACGGTGGATTTCGAGGAGTTTTTGGTCATGATGGTGAGATGCATGAAAGATGATAGCAAAGGAAAGTCAGAGGAAGAGCTGGCAGAACTCTTCCGTATGTTTGATAAGTATGTTTGATCTGAAACTGAGCTAAGAGAACTGACCTGCGGTGGGTTTAGGGGTTTCTGATGGGTTTTGATTGTATTTGGACAGGAATGCAGATGGTTACATTGATCTTGAAGAACTGAAGATGATGCTGGAAGCTACAGGTGAAACCATCACTGAAGATGACATTGAGGAACTGATGAGGGACGGAGACAAAAACAATGATGGAAAAATTGATTATGATGGTAAGTAAGCATTGTGTTTCATTCAAATTAAATGGAAGTAAAAAAAGAAAAATGCAAAAAAAAAATGTATCCCATTGTGTCCCTTTTCCATGCATTTCCACTATCCTTCTATTGCAGAGTTCTTGGAGTTCATGAAAGGAGTGGAATAAATAATGGAGAACTCCAGGAGGACGTAACCTGTAAGAAGTGAACTTAAAGTCTGTTTGAATAAAAATGACTTTTTTACTATAAAAATGAAAAAAAATGGTCAAGAACGAACATCTGTCTTGTAGAGAGTGTTTTACCGTGCGTTATCCAGGCCCTCTCATGCTAATCTTTTCAGAGAGCTCTTCTTGTAACTACATAATATTGTCATGGGCATCATACATACTATTTTCAAATCACCTAAGCTGGACGCGGAAAGTGAGAAAGAAAAGCAGACGGCTACAGTATCAGACACAAATAGTATCGTGACACACACAGAAGGGCTTGGGTTCTGGCAGCAGAGGCCCTGCAGCAGGTGACATGTAGCAGCTAATGACACCACTGCTGTTCCCGTAAGCTCCTGTGAGGATTTACAACAGGTTCTCCCTTCTCTTTCAGCAGAATTGGTCAGTGCGACACAGCATGACAGCAGATGCAGCTACAGTATCGGATAAATATAATCCCAGAATTCAAACATGTTTGCTTTTTAAATCAGAGTTAAAACTGTAAGGAATATCAAGAAGGTGAGGTTTTAGGATGCATAAAACAGACAGAAGCTGAAAAGGACGACTCTCACTAGCAAACGTAAAGCTATAGTTCCCCCAAAAATGAAAGTTCTGTCATAATTTACTCACCCTCAAGAGTTTTGTTTCCACATTCTTCACATATACTTCTATTTTCAGCAGAAGGATAAACTCGAGGGCGAGTAAATGATGACAGAACTTTCATTTTTGAGGCCCATCCATTTTAGCCATGATGACTAAAGGGTTGGGCGACTAGAAAGCAGAAATAAAAAAGAACTACATTTTGGGCAAGTTTTCAGCAGGATCTAAAAGAACAGTTGGACGAGATGACTACTGAAATAAACATAAAATCCAAGATGCTACTGTTCAAATAGAGGAAGGGGAGCACACCTGGCTTTCAGGAAGGAATCCAGGAGATACTGAGGTTTTCAGGAGAGTTGACTTCCGTCTAACCCTGAAGCATAGAAAATGTTGAGCAGTAAACCGACTGTTCATTATCAGCTTGCAGAGAGGAATTATGGCTATGGGAAATGATATATTAATCCCCCTCCTGACTTGAGAGTGTACAGATAGGGAATATACTGAACAGGGTGTGTACAGAGTTAAAATGAGCTTTGGTCATAAATAATGACTATTTATGGCTTAGTGCTAACTTCTGCACCACAATTCATAGTTTGCTTTTTTCTGTTTTTTCATTGGTGATTAAAGGACACCACCTTGTGGTCGCTCCACCTCATTGTCACAAATGTTTCCTCTTGATTGCAAGTTTGTCAGAAAAAAAATGAAAGTGTTGTTTTCAGGTTTATGATATGCTATCTCTAAATGCGAATGGGCTATATTAAAAGGAGTAACCTGGTAATTAACTGAAAGAAAGAGAACCTTAATTTTGCATTTTTGCTAAATGCTAATGATGAACACAAACTAATTACATGGGTTTTCTTTCCACATATTATTTATCATATAAACCATGTAAGAAAAGTGGAGTCGCAAAATAGTGATATTTATCTATAACATAATCGATGTGTGGGCCAATCTGTTGAAGGTGGATAAATACTTCCAGCTTTATAAAGACATAGAGGCCTGCCCGGCCTGTGATCAACAGCTTTGTATGACCACAGAAGTACAGTAGGGTCTGGACCTCCCATGGCATTACCACCCTCTGAAAAATGATAATAAAACGCTCTCCAGTAATCCAAGTTTGACCTCACAAAGACTGAACAGTTGCCACAGCTAATTAGGAACACAATCAACGTCCTCTGCATTAGCAGACAAGCCTCAAAGACACTTAATATTGTTAACGCTTGTTAAAATTGAAACTGTTTAGCCAGAGAAGAACTGGTTCTGCTGGTGTAGCATGTAGTACGTTTCCCTCTGTCAGAGGGAGGCTGACATTAGAGACTTTGCTCACCATAGTGGATGAGCTGGACTACAATGACAATGTAAATAAATACGCATGCATAGTTCTGTCAACCGAAAATAATATTTATGCATTATGGATAGACATGATATAATCATGAACACAAAATTTAATTATAGCTGTCAAAGAAGCTGTACCATAACCATATAAACATGCATAACCACAAACTGTCAGCTAAAACTACATCATTCAAATTTAAGTAAATTTCAAAGGTTATGGCTCAATTAGGTTTATTAAACACTGGCACAATATACACATTCAAGAGCATACACCTCCAAAACATTACAACAGATCACCTTTTATTTATTAAGCTTTTAGGTATAAACCAGACATGTGCCATGAACATGAAACATTACTTATGAGAGCTATTTGTGCAAATGATTCACTTATGTGAGAATGTTTCTGGTACTCTCCCCCCCCTAATATTTAAATACAGTGCACAACATGTTTTCCTTTAAAACAAAGCCTAAATTTACATGTGGTCAAAACATGTCAGTTCTCACAACAACACAGAGACATCTATGGACTCGCAACAGACCACAGAACTATGTGGGAAACAGCAGAGAAGCTAAAAAACAAAAACTGGATGCAAACATACATGCACACCACCAATAAATAATATTTATTCTAATAACTTACACATATTTACAGTTATAGCACAAAAAACACAAAGCTGTCTGTTAACAGATATTTATCGTATACCATTAATTTAGAATGAAAAGTGTACAGTTCACAAAAAAAGTGTACAGTTCACATTAAATGGTGCCTCAGTTTGCGAATACAACAAGGTTATTCTGAAACTGCAAAAAAAAAAGAAAAAATATTTTTAGAGATTTTTAGTCCACAGAAGACAAGAATGAATCTCACAAGACTTGTCAAAGACTATTTTAGTACCATTAAAAGTTTTACACTGTAAGGTGAAATGGAAAGTATTTATTCATCATAATAGTACTGCCTTTAACTTATGCACTTGAGATAAAATGCTTTGTATTACAGTAATACAAATCTAATGAGCATCACCACTGACATAATAATAAAAATGAAGAAAAACCCAAAAGTAAAACATAATGTGAATTTAAGGGGGCTTGTGCTTGCAACAATAATGTCACAATGCAAACAATCTTAACCCTCCTAAAAATTATCCTTCTTTATGCAGTATATATATATATCTTATTTGTTCAAATATTATCTAGACATGTATTCCTGAAATTCAACCATAAACATGCTTATTAAAAGGAATGACAATCACAAAAAAAACAAAACAAACCAAAAAAAAAAACAACAGCACCCCAATGACATGTAATAACAAGAAATTAACATTTGCAAAATCAATAACCAAAGTAAACACTAGTGATGTGAGGATGAGAAAGGAAACTGGCTCTGTGTCTTTTACTCTGTCTGGGGAACAGAGATGGCAGGACCCTTGGGGTCGTCGAAGCGGTCCATGGTGCGCAGCTGCATGATCATGTGCAGGCCGTAAGTGAGAGCCAGCACCATGAGAAGAGATGTGACGAGCCCCATCCAGATACCAGGAGTGAAGAAACTAGCACAGTCACTGGCGTAAGAGAAATCCTTCCCAGCCACATTAAAGCCCTGGATCTGTCACATGAGAGAGAAAGACAGATTCCTGTTTAAATACCATTCCAGGGTTTCACCTGGCTTTCATTTTGTTGAGTCAAATATGATATTTAATGGAAATCAATGTAAGATGGAACTTGATTTGAACTATCAGGATTTAATTTGGGTTGTCAAATTTTGGCTATTACATTATTGGGTGAGATTATTTTGCTGGGAAATATATCCCTGCTGACGTAACATTAGTCATTTAAGAAGTGGAGTAAGTTATTAGAATTTGATTAAAATTATGGAAATCTTATAAAACAACTTTATTGTGGACTGCCCACTGCGTGCTATTCAAAAGCAGGTCACACACTGGAAAAGAATCTGGCCACAGGCATCGCACATAGAATATGTCTCATGCTAGTCCACTCCTGACAACCTTAAAGAACGAAGTCCTCCGGGTATGAATGGGGGATGGCACTTTGGAAAAACCGAGGGATTTGTGTTATAGGAGATTTAAAGGATTAGTTCACTTCCAGAATAAAAATGTCCTGATAATTTACTCACCCCCATGTCATCCAAGACGTTCATGTCTTTCTTTCTTCAGTCACAAAGAAATTAAGGTTTTTGAGGAAAACCTTCCAGGATTTTTCTCCATATGGACTTCAATGGGGACCAACGGGCTGAAGGTCCAGATTGCAGTTTCAGTGCAGCTTCAAAGGGCTCTGCACGATCCCAGCCGACAAATAGGAGTATTATCCAGCAAAACGATCAGTCAATTTCTTAAAAATTTTTAATTTACATAGTCACGCTGGAAAGGTCATGTGTGATGTAGGCAGAAATACTGACCAAGTGTTTACAAAGCGAATGTGCAAAAAAAGATAAATGCCTTTTACAAAAAAAGGTAAAACAACGAAGTCGGATGATTTTGAAATTGGAGGAGAAAATGAGATGGAGTTTTTCACCCTACCCTACCTTTTTGAATTGAGTAGACAGACAAAGAGCTAACCGTGAGTGATTAAGTAATGCGTGAATTTGCGGACGTGCATCGCAGAGCTAGTGTAAGACGTGCATTTGTGGTTAAAAAGCATATACATTAGGGCTGTGCGATATGGACAAAAAAACCTATCGCGATTTCTTTGATCAATTTTGCGATTTCGATTTTAATCACGGTTTTGACACACACAGACATGCTTTACAGTCATTAATGCGTTCAGTGTGAATTTGAAACATATTTCAAAAGAAAACCAATTAGAGCTTTATCAAAAAGATAAACAGACATAAGGCAAAATAATCACTAAGTAAAGGCGTAAGAAAATGTTTTTAGAATAGACATATGGCAGAAAAAAAATAATAAAACTTTTTTTTTTTGCTATGCATTGGTCATAGAGCTCTTTGTGATGTTGCCTCAGATGTTGAACTAGATTTGTTGCTCCAAGTTCACACGTACTCCGTCTGCAGTGCGTATACAGCCTATGTGTATGCGGCGCAGAAGCAGCACAGACTCATTTTGCTTTCACACAGGACGCGTTTGCAGTCCGCTCCTGATCTGCGGCTGTTTACCACAAACATAACGTTTATCCATTATTTTGATTTCAAATCTAAACGTTGTTTCTGAAAATGCTTTTTTCAGCATTGTGATTCTCTTTTATCACAGTACAGTAAAACAACCTTTCATAGACATCTTCATGTTTAAACTCAATAAATATAACTTTAACTACCACCACGAGTGCCATCTATTATTGCCTTGTTTATCTAAAAGTGCACTTTTCCTTGTTTTAAATCTAGCCAAAAAGCCATGTGTTGACTGTGATACAGTAGACTTTAATTATATGCATTTTTGGTGTAATTACTAAATTTCCATGTCAACCCATGTTAATTTTTACCGTGAATAATGCACTGTCACTTTAATTCAGAGCGTGCAGCACAGCAAAAATAGACTCGGTGCTGAAACAATCGCAGCATGACTGCTGCAGACGCACCACTCCTAGAGCGCACTGCCGGACCGCAATCGCGTGCAGTGTGAACGCTCTGATCCGTTAACATGGGCGCAGAAAAAATCCGCACCACAGACGGAGTGTGTGAACCTGGCGTTACGTTTGTATGCCCACCCGGTCTGTTCTGTTCTCGTGCTCCATTTAGGCGCACTGCATTCTGATTTGTTCGGATAGCATACTGCGGGAGGTCGGGGGCGCAGAAAATCGTGCTATAAAGCGATTTAGAAATCGCGCATGCTCAAATCGCGATTTTATGCCGATTTCGGTTAATCGCACACCCCTAATAGACATTTAAATTTTTTTAGAAAATGACAGATCGTTTCACTCTATAAGACCCCTATTCCTTGGCTGGGATGGTGTAGAGCCCTTTGAAGCTGCATTGAAACCACCATTTAAGTCCATTATATGGAGAAAAAAATCCTGGAACGTTTTCCTCAAAAACCTTCATTTCTTTGCGACTGAAGAAAGATAGACATGAACATCTTGGATGACATAGAGGTGAGTAAATGATCAGGATTTTTTTTTTATTCTGAAAGTGAACTAATCCTTTCATATAAAATGGAAACCTGGCTCCCTTTGAACAAATTGCAAGTACATAAAATGTTATTAAGAAACATTTTCTTACATTTCTTACATACTACACTTACAGTGTGGGTCGCGACCCAAAAGTGGGTCACAAGACCGCTCTGAGTGGGTCGTGGAGTGTACAGTCAAAGAAACAACATCAACAACAAAAAACTAAATTCTAAATGTTTTTCTGATGCGAGACTTTTATTTTGAAAGACGTGTGAAAGCTGTTGACACTTTTGTCAGATGCAGTTTAGGTAAAGAGCACCTGAGAAAAACCCGATAAGATGTTGTCAGGTCAGTGTCATTATTCTATCATTATTTTCTTAACTTTGTTACTAAATAAAGTCCTCTTCAACCTCAGAAAAGCGAACTATCCTGTCCTGTCAGATGTTATGTGCTCGTAGCAAGTTCTCTTCAATTGCACGTGCAAATGCGGCGGCGCACGCTGTATATCACTTCACTAAGGCAAAAGAAAATATAGCGGCGCGGAAATAAAAGTCAAACACCAATAATACAAATAACTGGTACTTCGTGTGTTAGCTGGGAAAGATTTGCATGAAGGTAAGATATTCATTCTATTCAAGAGCAGTTTCCATGTTTCATTAACAGTTCATGTTATTATTATTCACCATGGTATCTGTTGCTTTAATAACCCAAAAATGCCATGTTATTTTCACAGTGTGTTATTTTGTACATGCTTAAATGACTGTGGTGGCTCATACCAACCTAATTGTATTAACAAACTAGTTTGGGACTAACCTTACCTTATAGGCTGTTTATTATTCAGTATTAGTCGTATTCTTACAATTTATGTGTATGTTAAGGAAAGGGGGACGGTGCTTGTGTGTGTGTGTTATTTGTGAAATAAATTTGCTTTTTTTTTTTTAACCAAATTATATATAAATATATTTCCTAACAAAGGGGGTCGCGGCTTGATGACCTTGAGAAAATGTGAGCCTCATGGCCAAACCAGTTGAGAACCACTTGTCTAAGGTTTGCTTTTTGGGACTTACACAGAAAATTCCTTGTGATTTTTGTGGTGTTGAAAATATTGTTACATTGTGTTTGCAAATGTATACTGCTGCAGTGGATAATGGATAATGGCTGAGATTATTCATGTTGTAATACATTACTATTAACCGGGTAGAATGATCAGTCTCTGCTGCTCAGTGTACCTGTAAATACAGCTGAACTTGATGTAGTGACTAGTAACATGACCAATATCTTATCTAGCACTCTAGATACGGTTGCCCCATCAGGTAAAAAAAAAAAGTTAGAGAGAAAAGTCCTGTACCATGGTACAGGTGTCATACTCATGATCTCAACAAAGCAATTCCTAACCTTCATTTTTCATGCCGAGTGTGATTAAACAAGAGTAATAAAAAAATTAGTCAGTTTTGGTCTAAGTGGGAATAAGTGGTTCTCAAAAAGTATTAATGAAAATACAATTGGCCTAAGTGAATATAATCAGTTAAGTCTGATGAGAGCTCAACATTTTTCAAATTTAATCAGCAATCATTTAAGTAATGTTGTTGAGAAATATCAGGTATGGCTTTAATTTCGATTAGTTAATGGCTCTGTATAAAAATAAGCCACACAGAAATAATTACTATACTGCGAAATCTTTACTGTGAAAAATACTGTGAAATATTTATAATATCCCAGGAGCCCCTGAAAGTAATTGAGAGGGGCCGCTGTTCTGCACTTGAGAATTCTCAAGCAGTTCAGCACTAACCCAGCATGATCCTCTGAGAGGTGTGCTGTCATAGTGACCGAGACCAAATCTACACCGAAAAAAGTGATACTTTGCACAGGGGAGAGTTTGCTCTTCTCTCAGTTGACCCGAAGTCCTAATCGGGCTAGGTGGTTGAAGACCATGTCCTTCTGTGCAAACCAACTCTCACGAGTGAACTAGAAAAAAAAACAGTAATTGAGATGGAGTCTCTGGTCTTCTGTGGACTAAAAACAGTCATTGAGTTGAGAATGCGAATGCCCACTTTTCTAAGAGGGGCAAGGGCAGTCTTCGCGACTTTCGTGAAGACACGAGGAGACAGGGACCTCCCAAAGGGAAGAACTTTGTACAAATAGGCAGACCGAAGAAACGGCCTGAGTCTTGGAAGGATCGAAACATGAAAGCATGCGTCCTTCAGGTCAATTGCCGTGAACCAATCTCAGTACCTGACACATGTTAACATGTGTTTGAGGGTTAGCATTCTAAACAAGAGCTTGTGAAAGGCCCGGTTCAGCACCGTTTGGTCCAAGATTGGTCTGGGCCCCCCAACCTTCTTGGGTACAATGAAGTAGGGGCTGTAAAACCCCTTCTTCATCTTGGCCGGGGGTGCAAGCTCTATTGCGCTCTTCGCCAGAGAACAGCAGCATTCTTGTCTCGCACAGAGGTAAACAGAATGCCAATGAACTTCAGCAGACTCCTGGCAAACCGAATCACATAGCAGAGCCGAACGGTCCTGAGGAGCCACCAGAAAGGGCTGGGGAGCTTCAACCAAGCGTCCAGACACCTTGCTAACAATCTCCGTGGAACTATGTTCAACATACCTGGGGCAGGGTTCCTGTGGCATTGAGAAACAGAAGTCACAGTGGCAGAGGACATACGTCCTTTGGGGTGTGCAGTGTCTTGTCCGTCAGATCTGTTAATGAAGTCACTGAAGGATGCGGGAACTGGAGTTCTGGAGTCATACTAACTCGATGACTCACCTGTTGCATCAGAACATGAAGAGACAGAGAATGTGTGTCCAAGTTTGCTTTGAAGCCTTTTGTGGGTTCTTAGCATCCTGATGACAGGTAAGAAGGACATAAACCATCCACAAAAGCTGCTTCAGCATGGGCATGGCCCAAACACTGAGCACAGCAATTGTGTCTGTCAGAGGGTGAGATGTACAAAGAAAGGCATGTTGTAAACACACAAATCTATCTGTGAAGCTCTTTTAGAGAAATTGCACTCTTTACACTTATCTGTGTATGGGCAAGGGAAAAACTGCTGCTTGTGCCATAGATCCAACAATGAGGAGATTGAGAGGTGAATGTATCTCCCAAAGAGACGCTGCATCGGCTCTGAAGAACAGAACGAGTGAGAAAATGCTGCGCTGGCCTATTTATACCCGGATGTCCGGTGTGTGGCCTGCTCTCTAATTTCATTTGCCTTTTCTCAATGATGTCAGTGGTGTCTGGGTTCCCCAAGTGCAACCCCGTCAAAGTGACCAACTGAAAGGGAACTTAACTATTAGTGAAGTAACTATATGAAAACTAGTTAAAGTAAACTATAACTAGAACAACTATATCATTGACAACTTCTACAAGCATATGCATTGAGATCAATTGAGATCACAATTCTTTGAACGCCACTTGGTCAATCGACCAGCAACACATCACCTTAGTAAGGCTGAAGCTAATATTTCACTTCATAGAGATCTATGGCATTGATTCAATGCATTTAACAATGCTGACGTGGGAAATACCCTTAAACGTTGAAAGGATACTACAAAAAATATATCACTTTAATCTTTTGACAATTAATATTTTTGTCATTGTGACGAATAAGTTTGACTAATATGGCATCTTGGATTGTAGTAAAGTGAACACATGAATGCAGCGTGATATGAATGCAGGGAAATACATGCAAGTGAATCGCCATCATTTAGAAATGAGATCGCATTTATGTATGAATCGAGATCCGGAGGACAGGACGAAACATCTGATACGTGCAAATAGATCATTGCATTAGTGTGAATGCATTCAATTATGTTAAGAATTATTTTTGCCAGAATCTGAATCAGATCATGAGTTGTGACTTCTGTAAAAAGGTGACGTCAGAACTACTCAGTCACCGCCTTCAGTCACCACCCCGAGCACTGCCCACAGTCCCACTCTCCTTTTGCCAAACCCCCAGACAACATTGCGTCCATGCCATTGCTGAGCAACAACAACACGGAAACATGTCGAGAAAATGCTGTTCAGTCTGGATGTCAGGAAACTACATCATTGCACAGTAGGGCTGTGACAGTCACCATGACAACCGCATCAACCGTTGTCTATTGCCACTGGCGGTAGTGCACGTGATATCACACACTCTATAACAAGCATAATACAAAGTTTTGTATACAAGTGTAATAATAGTAACAGTTGCAAAAAAACGGTTGTTTTATTTAGACTATAAGTCTATGCTAACTCACAAATTACCTCAAACGCCATACACAGCATTTGATCCTTTAGATTGGCAGGGTTGAGTGCAGGAAAATACAGTACAGAATACAGAAACCAAATACTACATCGCCAATCTGGAATCATTTCCATTCATGTCACCTATCCGCATTTGTACAAGTGTCTTCAAGTTCACGTGATCGCAAACGCTCGGCTGGTCAGGTTTGTATTTATTTACTGCATTCGGTGTTTGAATTTTTTTTAAAATTAATTACCATTCTGAAACATCCTGTTGTAAGCGTGTTTGAGGAGGTGGTTGGTTGTCTCCTGTCGTCGCCGATTCGGGGTCAGAGTTCGCTCAAACATGTAAGGCCAGACAACATTTCCCTCAGCAGTGACCACCATTAATGGTGTTTCTATTGACCTTACTTGTGAGTATCACCAATCCACAGCAGGCTACAGCATACATGACCCTAGTTACCTGTGGTTGGCCTGGCCGTGCGTCACTCAGAAAACAACAGGACAATCAGAAGAGAGGATCATGAATATTAATTACATACAGAACATTATCTAGAGAGATGGAAAAACGGGTTTCGCGATTTTCTGGGGATGGTAATCAAATGGTTCAGGTCATACTTAGAAGGGAGAGTTTATTATGTGAGTATAAGTCTAATGGACGTCCATGGACATGCGGAGTACCAACAGGCTCAATTCTTGCACCGCTATTTTAGCCTGTATATTGATACCCCTAAGTAAAATACTGACGAAAGAACCAAATTGCCTATCCAGCATGCCCAAATGACTACAGCCCCATTGACTCTGCCAATGCATTTATGAAATTAACAGTTGGATGTGCCAGGACTTTCTTCAGTTAAACAAGGAAAAAAAAACTGAAGTCATTGCATTTGGAAACAAAGAAGTTCTCAAGGTGAATGCATACCTTGACTCAAGTCAGGAATCTTGGTGTGATTCTGGAGACAGACCTTAGTTCAGTAGTCATGTCAAAGCAGTAAATAAATCAGCATACTATCATCTCAAAAACATTGCAAGAATAAGAGGTTTTGTTTCCAGTCAAGACTTGGAGAAACTTTTCATGCCTTTATCACCAGCAGGGTGGACTATTATAATGGTCTCCTCACCGGCCTTCCCAAGAAGACCATTAGACAGCTGCAGCTCATCCAGAACGCTGCTGCCAGAATCCTGACTAGAACCAGAAAATCTGAGCATATTAAACCAGTCCTCAGCTCCTTACACTGGGCTTCCAGTTATATTTAGGATTGATTTTAAAGTACTTTTACTTGTTTATAAATCGTTCAATGGCCTAGGACCTAAATACATAGCAGATATGTTCACTGAATATAAACCTAACAGACCACTCAGATCATTAGGATCGAGTCAGTTAGAAATACCAAGGCTTCACACAAAACAAGGGGAGTCCGCTTTTAGTTATTATGCCGCCTGCAGTTGGAATCAGCATCAGGAAAAGAGAGCAGATGTGCTAAAAAAGCTGTGCATTTATTGAATGAGCACTGTGCAATGTCCGAACTGATTGCACTATATATTATGTATAATCATTTTCTATTCTTAACTGTTTTAAATTCATTTTAAACCTATTAAATCAATTATGTAAAGCACTTTGAATTACCATTGTGTATTAAATGTGCTATATAAATAAACTTGCCTTGCCTAGACAGGCCAAAATCGACCTGTTCTTTGCAGAGCTCCTGAGAGAGGAGCTGTAAAAACATATTGAGATGGTTTTTGGTACTAATACCACAAATATATATCCTTTAGGACATCAAGACTTAAAATAAAACTCCAGAAAGGTGTAAAATATGTGACCTTTAAATTTGGGTTATGTTGCCTGCCTATGTGTGCAAAGCACACTTCAGACTCCCCATGCCTTATTACTTTTCCAGTCAAGATTACTGGGTGTAATAAAAAAAAAATCATTCTATATACAGTAGATTGCACTAACAAAAAGCAATTTCTAATAAATAAATAAAAAATTAAGCCGAGCATAACAATACAATTTTTATTTTAATATAGAAAATGTTTACTAGATACTTTAGACCATAGGAACCATGAAGTCTAGTTGTCTTTGGTTTCATTGTTTCAGAACCTACCTGGAAGTCATCAAAAGAGATCTGCCAGTCATTGGCATTGTCCTTGTCCGAGTGGGGTGACAGCTGAGGGTAGCGAGAACTGCTCACGGACTTACAGCGGTACGAGTACTCAGCCGGGGCATAGATGTAATGGCTGCCATTGAACTTGGCAGTTTTCCCATCATACTCCAGATGAACCAGATCCATGGTGAACCAATGGCGGGCAGAAACCTTATAGTGATGGCGGTTCATTACAAAACTGAGGAGAATACAGAACACAGTTCAAGCCCAACACAGAGAGATATAGAACACAGAGATTGTGTGTGTGTGTGTGTAAATGCGAAACAAGACACTTACATGAGTTTAAAAGAACGGTAATTCAAGACGTCTTCATAATTCAGAACCAACCTGTATTTCAAGAGAAAACTGTGGTTATGAACTGCCAACATATACAATTATACGTTAATTGCATAACACTTTCAAAGCGAAAGTTCCAATCCATTTTTACGGTTGTCATAAGTATTGCAAGTCCATGGAGTATGTGAGAAATAGAAAAGGGCACTGATTCAATGTTGGAGCATCATTGCATCACGCATCTAGTGTAAACAGTCTGGTCCAGCGCAGACACAGTGTAACCCCTGCTGTCTCAAAAATGGACCCCTATACCCTCATTTACTATTCCCTACATTAGTTTACTAATGTAGTCTACTAAATGAATAAATGAAAACAAGTGAATCTGAACAAGCTTCTGGCAAGAAGAGGGATGGCCGCCTTGCACCAACTTGCCCTACAAACTAGCAGCGCGTATGACAGATATTATGTTTTGTATGCAACAAGTGCACTTGTGTGCACTAGAGACAGGACGCTCACAGCAAGCAGCTGTGCGTAACTCCACTTTAATGCACTTGAATCTCCAAATTTACAATTGGGCAGTGATACAACAATAAATGAACATGTAAAATGTAAAAGTAATCGTCATTATGTCTTAAGGACAGGACGAAACATCTGATACGTGCAAATAGATCATTGCATTAGTGTGAATGCATTCAATTATTGTTAGAAAACACTCTCTGTTTTGAGAATGCCTTACCCCTCCTCTATCTGTTCTCTCTCTCTCTTGTATGGTGTTTGAATGTCTCTTACTCAATATTCAAGGTAAAGGAGTTTGTGCTGATTTAGAAGGGGGGTTCAGCCTCTGTCGCCAGGAAGTCTATTCCTTATATGGATATGTTTTTCTGTATATGTGGCAATTTTATACAAAACACATGTTCTTGTCCAAAACATCCTGTATGTGTATATCACCCTATCCTCATTGGTTAAGAGGATGAAAACTCCCCTCGACATGCCTATATAAGATCTGTATTTCTGTGAATAAATTGAAGTATTTGAGAATACATTTGAATGTGTGTTTTCTTACTTCCCGGCCGTATTTATTTACACTTGGAGAGACTGAGAAGATTTCACGGTGGCAAAGAGATACGAGGGACCAAATTGTTATTTTTTTATTAACAATTATGTTAAGAATTATTTTTGCCAGAATCTGAATCAGATCATGAGGTGCCTAAAGATTCACACCCCTATCAAACAGTGTACTATACAAGAGTATAGAGAGCAATTTAAAGCCCCCTTCTTTGCTCTACTGTGAATGGTCCAAACCTTGAAGGCCAACTCCCACAGTGCAAATAAGAATGCGATTGGTCAGATTTACATGTCAATGGCTATTTAGTATGGTGGGGCACTGTTACTATTTTCACATGGTTAGCAATCATCAAAAAGGGGTGGAAAATTGTCATCACTAATGATGAGATAATAACTATCCTGAAACTAACATTAGAAGTGGACATCAGGGGAAAAATCAAATACTGTAGAAAATGGTCCCTTTCACTTAAACCTCACATGAATTTGAGCACTATTTACCGGGAGTGCATCTCATTGCAGGATGATCCAGACAGGTTGGGTTCCACACCTTCACCGAAGGTTTTGGGGGCAAGGTCATGCCTCTCCCACTTTCCTGAGCGATACTGGCTGACCACCAGCTTCTCCGCCCACAAGAGGATGCAGGTGGAGCCCTTCTCCTTAAACTCCAAAGGCGGGTTCGTAGCAGTAGGCTCCTCACGACGGGACTGCAATAGGGATCGTGACCAGACAGACTGCACAGCTGGAGCCACCTCCTCTATCACCTGAGACAAACACAAGCCACCTTCAATTTACTGTGCTCACATTAAACATTAAAAAATTCAACAGCTGTGCAGTCATAGGTATTGTACGCATGCAGTCCTCCAGAAAAGCACTCCCTGGCTGTCAGATGCAGAGTCTCAGTGCACATCACGAGCACCTGTGAAAACTATTTTGGAATTCAAATCTGTACATTTTATGTGGGCAAATTTTCAAATGTGACTCATTGAACTTGATATTACAGTGGGAAACTTTTCCTTTTCAATGATTAGTTTTACTCTTTCGTTTTCAAGCGCTACTTAATGTGTTACGTGCTAAGCTTTAAAGTTTTTGTTAGCGTTCCATTAAGTCATTTAATTTATTTCAAATAAAAAAAAAATAAACTGAGACAAAGTAACTTACATGAAAAGTATTTAACTAAAGTAAGGAATTTATTATTAGCATATAAACCATTTTCAGTTGAATTTCCAATAATAATAAAATGACTGCCGTGTATACCAGTACAGTAATCTAAAATTACAATAAGATTTTGGTCACACTACCCACCCTACCTGAAGGTGTGTACGTGCATACAGGATAGTTGCAGAGAAGTCTTACCCTTGAGGGCCAAAGTGCAGTAAACACTGCGGTATACGGCACAGACTGAGCTTTCATGATGCTCAGCACCTGACCAATCACCTCATCTACAGCAAACAACATAATCCCATTCATTTGCAGGAAAACACGTCATTGTATTAGCATCTTAGCTTGTTTTACAATAATAATAATTGTTATAGAGCACAACGCTTTTGAAATAGGACACGTACCGTTTCCGCTGAGCACTTCTTTAGTAGACATCATATCACTGCAAGAAAAAGACACAGCCCTCATTAGATCAAGAGTTCATTTTAAGGTTTTAAAAAAGTCTGTTCTTGGATTTTTCTCATTTTTCAGCTCTGCCTCTCTCATCCTCTTTACTATATGGATTTCATAAATCTCTTTCTCTATCATTCACTCACTATATCCAAGGTAATTAAGGTAACATACAGTGGCTACAATTAATGGTTTTATTATTATTTAGTATTAATTATTTCATGCATTTAACCTCATGTCAGTGCTGTAATAAATCCTTTCTGTTACAAAGTATGTGCATATCCTATTGCCTTAAAATATAGTGAGATCCCATAAATGTCCCACAGAGTTTGATATGTGCTTATTTCCATTATTAGTTGCAGAAGGTGTTAATAGAAGAGAAATATATTTATATCTTCTTCATGCATTTCAGCATTCAGCATTGACAGCATAAACCACTTTAGTGACACTACCCTGCACTGGCAAAAGACATTGTAAATAAACTTAAAGGGGTCATATGATGCGATTTCAAGTTTTCCTTTCTCTTTTGGAGTGTTACAAGCTGATTGTCCATAGATAAAATCCCTGAAGTTGCAAAGACTAAAGTCTCAAAACCAAAGAGATATTCTTATCAAAGTTAAGACTCTGCCACACCCCCCTAAAACGCCTCGTTCTAACACGCCCCCACATATCTACCTCACTATGTGGAAATATTTGCATAATGACGCTGAAAATGTGCACGCAAAGAAAGAAGGCATGGTTTCAGTAACCGCAGTTAGTGTTGAAGCAGCATGTCAGGGAGACGCTGTGTGTTTCTAGGCGAAAGCAAAAGCACTTTATTTGGCCTTCCGAAAGTAGATGCATTTAGGAATCTTTAAGATTACTTACAACAGAACAGCAATGCATTTTATGGACGACCGTTTCGTGAACCTAGGAGAGGATGTAATTCTGACTTTGCTATGACAATCAAGCGCTTCTGAATCAGCTACTGTTTTCTTATTAGTTTAAGTATCTGCTATTGACTGTTCAAATGTGGAGTTTTGCGCATCGTGTGTGTGTGTGCGAGCGAGCGAGCGAGAGAGAGAGAGGGGGGTCACATCACAAACACATACCAGCTTCATCACTGTGTCTGTCACGCGACTCTGTTCCCCTTTCGGGCTCTGTCTTTACATTTATTTTGAAAGATGAAGCTCGTGATTATGGTCCCAGCCAACATGTATATGTGGGCCCCACATGGTTTATGCTGGGTCTACATGGGTACCAAGTGGGCATGGTCCCAAAATGGGCATCTTATCTGGGGCCCACTTGGGTCAGCAAAGTAGGTCCCACATTGGCAAAAACAGATGGGCTCCCTATGTGGGTCCTAGTTGGGTCACAAATGGGAAATGAGTGCATGGGCTCTAAATGGGCAACACAAATGGGGCCCATATGGGTTTAACAAATGGGTTAGACATGGGCAAATACAATTAATCCCATATAGGCTGCCTACACAGGCCCAAGGTAGTACCCACATAGGCAACCTCTATATGGGTTCAGAAAGGGGAAACACATATGGGGCCCTCTTGGTCAAACCATATGGGTAAAACATGGGCAAACACAATCAGTCCCATATAGGCTGCCTACACTGGCCCAAGGTAGTACCCACATAGGCTACCTCTATATGGGTTCTGAATGGGGAAACACATATGGGGCCCTCTTGGCCAAACCATACTGGCTCGACATGGGCAAACACAATCAGTCCCATATAGGCTGCCTACACTGGCCCAAGGTAGTACCCACATAGGCAACCTCTATATGGGTTCTGAATGGGGAAACACATATGGGGCCCTCTTGGTCAAACCATATGGGTAAAACATGGGCAAACACAATCATTCCCATATAGGCTGCCTACACTGGCCCAAGGTAGTACCCACATAGGCAACCTCTATATGGGTTCTGAATGGGGAAACACATATGGGGCCCTCTTGGCCAAACCATACTGGCTCGACATGGGCAAACACAATCAGTCCCGTATAGGCTGCCTACACTGGCCCAAGGTAGTACCCACATAGGCAACCTCTATATGGGTTCTGAATGGGGAAACACATAGGGGCCCTCTTGGCCAAACCATACGGGCTAGACATGGGCAAACACAATCAGTCCCATTTTAAAAAGTTTTTAAAGGGGGGGGCTTTGCAACCAGGCCTAAGATTCGTACCCACATAGGCAACCTCTATATGGGTTCTGAATGGGGAAACACATATGGGGCCCTCTTGGCCAAACCATACTGGCTCGACATGGGCAAACACAATCAGTCCCATATAGGCTGCCTACACTGGCCCAAGGTAGTACCCACATAGGCAACCTCTATATGGGTTCTGAATGGGGAAACACATATGGGGCCCTCTTGGCCAAACCATACCGGCTCGACATGGGCAAACACAATCAGCCCCATATAGGCTGCCTACACTGGCCCAAGGTAGTACCCACATAGGCAACCTCTTTATGGGTTCTGAATGGGGAAACACATATGGGGCCCTCTTGGCCAAACCATACTGGCTCGACATGGGCAAACACAATCAGTCCCATATAGGCTGCCTACACTGGCCCAAGGTAGTACCCACATAGGCAACCTCTATATGGGTTCTGAATGGGGAAACACATATGGGGCCCTCTTGGTCAAACCATATGGGTAAAACATGGGCAAACACAATAATTCCCATATAGGCTGCTACCACTCGCCCCCCCCCCCCCCCCCCCAAGGTAGTCCCACATAGGCTACCATATAGGTTCTGAATGGGGAAACACATATGGGGCCCTCTTGGCCAAACCATACTGGCTCGACATGGGCAAACACAATCAGTCCCGTATAGGCTGCCTACATTGGCTCAAGGTAGTACCCACATGGGTAATCTCTAGTGTAGTGATGGGCCATTCATGATTGATCTGTTCATTCCATCTGTCACGTGACAAATTAATGAAAGACTCTGAAGGTAAAGTCATTATTTATGTTCCCTATAAATTATCTTTGGCTGCATTATGATTTTCTAATTTGGAATATTATCAGGATTGCGTAGGTGGATGTGTTCGGGGAATTTGGCTGGTAAAAGTATAATATTTAATGCCACTTAAATGATTGAAATAAACTTGAAGACTTGAATAAAGATTTGTTAATTTTGATGAACGAGATCAAAGGAGAGAGTCAGTAAAATGATTCGAACTTCCCATCACTAATATGTCTTGGGTAAGACATAAGCATTCTGGGTAAGAAATGAGCAAACATAATCAGTCCTATATAGGCTGACTTGGACCCTATAGTACACAAATAGGTACTATAGGAACAGATTGGGCAGTGTGTTTGGGATCTATGTGAGTACAGTATTGACTTTATTCTCCAGAGAAACAATCATGTCACCATCTTCAGAATATTGTGTTTGAACTTCCGTTTGTGCGGTAGCTCTGTAAATTTCTATGGCATCGCTGTCTAAGTAATTTAGCTGGTAAAGTGGTTTTATGTATTGTAGAGTTAATGAACAATGTAATCGTGAACAATGTAATGTTTAAAGCAAACGTCTTAACAAATGTCAGTAGACCAGGAAGATTTTAAAATGAGTGATTCATTTATAAATCTGTCAGATCACAGAAGACAGCAAAAGCAGCACTAAAAAAGGGTGGGCTACATAAGGTGAATAGGCCACTGGTTCTCAACTCCAGTCCTGGAGAGCTGGTGTAGGCCTATAGCAGACTTTAATTTCAACACTAATTAAACACACCTGTCTCTTATTCACAAATAATTGTGAACACTGTGATTAGCTTGTTTGGTGTGTTTGGTTAGAGATAGAACTAAACTCAACAGTACACTTAGGACTGTTGAAGAATTCATGAGTCAGTTGAAAAGCCCTGGAATATACAAATCAAATTAAACCCACAGTGCCATCAGCAATGGTCTGCAAAGCACATGCTTATCTCCATATAGTTGTTTCAAAATCTATACAAATGGTTCAAAATATCCAGAAAATGGTCACTGTGCAATATGAAGAACGGGTTACAGAAAGCCAATTATCTATCAAAATAATTGGATTATAGTGGCTTTGAGATGGGTAGAAGAACTCAAACCCCTAGCAAAAGCTGCCTGATTTCACAGAAGTACTCCAGAGTGCAATGGTCAGTTGGTTAGTAACAGATAATGAAATAGCCCAAGTGAAGAAAGATAGAATTGAAATTCATGCTTCTGATGGAAAAATCCAGAAATCGTGTTTGCAGCATATGACACACATGTTCAGAATAAAGTTCCATTCAGTTAGCATATTGTGTTCAGTTTTCTTTTTGAACAACGTACATCCCCCCCCCCCCCCCCCCCCCCCCCCCCCCGACGTTCTTTTCAGTATTAGCCGAGGGCACATGACCAACCTTCAAAGTTGAAATATGATTGAAATAATGTCAGTTGCTGTTTTAACGTTTACACAATGTTGATATGAATTTTAATGCTAAATCATTGAAAAAAAGTTTTTACAGAAAACAAATCATTAAAACATTTTTTTTTAAATATCTATGTTGAATCAATGTCATGTCATTAACAAGAAATATCTGCCTTTTGAATTATTATGATCATTAATATTTTATTTATTAGCATTTTATGATATTTTGATCAAAACACCTCTTCAAAAATCCATATGTATATGTACAAATATAATTATTGTCATTAGTAACAATAAGTACAATGGATGCAGTTTTAATCTCAAAAGAGCAGTGAGATTTTGTGTGGATTTACAATTTTGTGTAGGTGCCTACAGTTTGCAATTCATTATTATATTTTTATTCATACACTGAACTAAACAAATAATACAGCCTAAAATATACACACGTTTCTTAAAAAAAAAACCTCTTTACTTTCGTTACCACTCTGAAACAATTGCAATTGGTTGTTTCACCTGGTTGCTTTCATCATGATTGGCTAATCTGACTGTCATCCACGAAACTGGCCAATGACAAAAGTGCGCGCCTTCTTACTAGTCAGGTTTGAATATACGCCTAGTCTGGTGATGTGTGTTTGCTACTTACCCGCGAGATTACTCGGTCACTCAGTTCCTGATTATGTGCTGTTACATTCTTATTTTAAACTAATATGAGCTGTGACATGTCAACGGAGAACAGAAGCTGGAGTGTGAACACAGAGGAAGGGGTAGACTGCATATCAGCTAACACAACATTTTTCAGTCAAACCAACGTAAAGTTATGTTTTGTGTCCATAATTTATGTGAGTGAGAGGTTAATCGCGTTTAGCGTCAGCGCGCTGGCTAGTAGTTATGTATTTCAGTGATCTGTGTGTTTGTATTAATGTCAGCTAGTTTAAAACTCAAACTCGTGAGAAGTAAAGGAGCATCGGAATAAGTACAATGAATGAGAAAACTGCAATTTACACTCAGAAACACTGGAATATATAGGAAAGTTGAGAAATGTTTTATATTTGTTATGCTTGTGTCGATGACAGTTTCGGAGTAATTTTAATTTTTTTCACCTCTACAAATACTGATAACTGCTAATGATAAGATATTGGTTTACATTTTTAGATCAAGCACACGTTTTTCAGGGAAAAGAGGCACCCAACACAGAGACTATACAGTAAGATGTTATTCAGTTGTAACCGTTTCTAGACCTCACATTGGGATTAATATCTTAAGTATGATTCTAATCATAAGTACATTTGTAAGATGTTTCCTCCACTGGTGATAGAAAATGAGTAACTTTTTTTCCTGTTGTCTTTCTTCCTCTGAGGTGGCACAAGAAAAGGGGAATAGAACTTGTCACCATCATCAGTCCTTTATTTCATTCACTGGAGAACATCACAACCTTCAGATGTGTCCTATCAGGATAAATGCTGCTGCAGGGAAAATTATATGAAGGTTGGTTTGATTGTGGTGTACAAATTGGCCTTTTTTTTAAAAGCTACAGTTGTGTTTACCTTGCTATGATATCTATGGAAAGGTCCATTTTTGTGAATCCTCTGTCTTTTTTGGGGGGATTCACATTTTTTCTGATGGGATTGTCATGCATTAGGTTTAAATTTTGAATCATTACTTACAGTTTTAAAGCTGAGAATTTGTTTATGTTGTCTAAATGGCTTATAATGTCAAATGGCAGTACAATTTAAATACGTTTAAGATTGTTTAAAAGAATGGTTAAAAAAAAAAAATCATTCTTAAGGACCCACCCCACTCCAGATTCTCCAAGGATCCAGCTGAAGCCCCGTTCACTCTACAAGCCACACGCAACGTCAAAGCAACACGATCCCATTCATTTCAATGGAGAGCTGGTGATTTCCGGCAACAGAGGCCATTGGTGACCGGATAGGGCATGTCCAGCGAATTAGCGTCAAGAAACCTGACTCGCTGTGAAGGCAACCAGTAGTGAGAACGCCCAAGCAACCTCATCGCCAGCCCGTGAACGCAGCTTGATTACTGGCCACTTGGAGGAGGATTGTCCTTTATCTGCTACACTGCACTGTCACTTCTGGTATGGGTTCACTGACCTTTTGCGATATGCGAGATGTTTTGATTTTACTAAATGTAATAATTTGACTTAATTTGATTTTACATAATTTTAAAGGGACAGTTCACCAAAATGAAAGTTTACCATCATTACCCTTCATCACCCTTATGTTTTCCAACCTGTATGAATTTCTCTCTGGTGAAGACAAAAAACATATTTTCAGAATGGTGATAACCAACAGTCATAGTAGCCAATTGCTTCCATCAGTAGTAGAAAAAAATACTGTGGAAATCCGTGGGGCCCGTCAACTGATTTGGTGAGTAAATGATGACATCATTTTTATTTGAGTGAACTATCACTTTAATACAATGTATAATTATGAATTAAGTGTAATGTTTCTCTAAAAATATTATCAGAAATATATGGAGACGCATCTATTATCAGAAATTAGAGCTGCACGATTAATCGTTTAAAGATCATAATCTAGATCCAAACCCCATTTACTCTTATTCCTAAATGACAACAATTGTTGTTGTCGCATACTAACACCGTGTCTACACCAGACGTGACAGTTGTCATGTTGCGCCATGGCACAACAGCTAATGTCTGTCTACTAGACGCGACAAAACGACAGTTGAAAATCATTTAACTAGGTGTCAGTACATCATAAATAGAACGAAGCATCAGTTTGCTGTCGGGGATTTATCATGTCGCATCGCATCCAGTGTAGACAGAGTCACTGATTATAATGGGTTCTATTGCATTTAGTCGCGCCGTGCTGCGCTGCTCACGACTGGCGTCGACATGGTGTAAACATCCATTTGTTTTAAAAAAGCAAACTTAACATCTGTCTTATTTTTAATCATAATTAGGAGACGACAAGCACACAAAGTTTTGTGCTGTGCTGCTCATACTAACCAAGCAATAAACACCCCTTCCCATGCTTGGTGTCTTGCAGATCAGAGTCCGAAACAGTCACTTGTGGGACAACGTTGTCCTGCACCACTTCAGTCAATAAGTAGAAAGAGAATTTTAGATTTACACGGCAGTCATTTATTATATTCTTTAATATAATATTACAACATCAGCTCATTTTGTGTATTAAACATAATTTCTACTTCAATACTCATGCGCAAAACTTTTCTAGTTCAGTTTTCAATTTGATCAAGTGTTTACATGTTCTATTTAATGGATTAGAGAAGGTTTATCCCACCTTTCTAAAGCAATTTAAATTTTAATTGGTTTGAGCATTTTTATTTCAATTGATTTGTTTACATGGAGCTTTTTCAGAGCACAATGCTTCATGTCAATGCACCTACTGATCCAGACAGAGAGGACAGTTGTCAAGTGTAGGTATGACTGTGTCACAGTTTTTCACTGACACTTCAGATAAAGATTATATCAGTGACGTTACACCAGTAGGTGCCGACAAGTGACTGTTAAACAAATGCATTTTGTCATTTAAATATTCATTTAAGAGATTCATTAAAAACCCAGATTCATCCAGTAATGAAACAAGTACATATTGTTTAATGAATTATTTAATCATTCATTCAGACCATTTTTTAAATGAATTCAGATTAAGCATTTTAAATAGACTGCAGCGTTAACATTTTGTCAGAACTTCTAGTAAATTTTATTTTATTTTTAGTTGTCTGTTCAGAACTGTGATGTCTGTTTGAAACTAAAATTTCATAGATTCTCTGTATCCAGAATCATGCAGCTCTAACTTAAGTTATTAAAACAGACTTTTAAAGAAATAGTTTACAAAAACAAAAATCCGTCATTTACTCACCCTCAAGTTGCTCCAAACCTGTATATCTGAACACAAAAGAAGATATTTTGAGGAATTTTTGTAACCAAACAGTTGTGGGGTACCATTGACTTCATATTATTTTTTTCATACTGTGGAAGTCAATGGTGCCTCACAAAAATAAAAAAAAAACTATGCATGATTTTGTCGGTCTATTACGTCCATGTCAGAGAGTCTGAACATGAGAAACTATCTAACAGAAAAATATCTAAAATGCATGTGCATACATTATAAGCTGATTTTATCATTACAAATTTAAATCAGAATTGTCTGAATAAATAAACAGTAATTCTCTAATTTGCCCTTCCAGTGATTTTTTTCAATACATTTACCATTGAAGTAGTTTTTTCTTATCCTTAGTATAAGTTATTTCATATGGTATTTTAACATGTGTATGTAATATAATATTTCACGTTTACTAAACACATCCTAGAAAAGAATGGTATGTAAACACTTTGGTTTTTACTGTAGGGGAGGGCAGCATCCTCATACATCATCCTGACAAAGTTTAAAATGTCCTTTTTTTATTATTATTTTTAGTATCACAGTGATTCAGCTAAGCACAAAAGTGCTATTTTAATGTTATCTTATATAGCTATATCGTATTAGTTATCTATGTATATTATATTATATTAAGGGGGAAGTCGTGGCAAATGGAGAGAGCGGAATATAACCCAACGGGTGTGGGTTCGCAGTATGCGTACCGGCAGGGATTGGAGGAGGGGTGGAGGAATGTACAGCGCTGTCTCCACCTTCAATACACGACTGAGGGTGCCTTGAGCAAAGGCACAAACAGAACCCAACTAGCTCCCGGCCGTTTCAAAATGTCCTTTTTTTATTATTCTTTTAGTATCACAGGTGATTCAGCTAAGCACAAGAAAGTGCTATGGCTGCCCACTGCTATGGGTGTGTGTTCACGGTTTGTGTGTGGTCACTGCTGTGTGTGTGCACTTAGGATGGGTAAGGCAGAGCACAAATTCCGGGTATGGGTCACCATACTTGGCCACATGTAACTTCACTGGCATCTTAAAAAAGAAATCAGTTGTGCAAGGAGGCTCGTAGAAGGACGCAACCGGCAAAGAAGACTTGGAGAGGGGAAACTCTCAAAGGAAATTGGTACAAAGAGAACAAGAGGACGAGGGTTGTTTGAATGCACAAAATGGTCTGCAGTCTAAGCAGTACTGAAAAAATGTATAGTGTGCTGCTTGCTTCTAACTGTCCCGGTTTTTTTCTTGTGCAAAGGTTGCAAGCTTTCAGTAACACTGGTCAAAGGTGTGGTAACTTTAACAGTAATGGAATTTTAAGCAATAGGTATCACGAAGTGTAGTAGCATAATAAGATGAGTAGTTCACCAATGAATATTAAAATTTGAAGGAAGGTTTCAAATCTCACGGTGTGGGCTCTAATGCTTTTAAAAAAAATGTGTGGTAAAGTTGAAAAACAATTTATTTTTTCAGTGGGGCTTTAAGCAATATTGTGTGTTGGGCCCAACCCTAAGACCTTCAGATCGGTTTTGCATATGATCCCTTGTGGGGCTCCCACCTAAAACACAGTGAAATCCTGCATAAAAACCCACATGGTGTAAGTGTTTGCCGGGGCCAACATGGACACCCGTGGGACAAACCGCCCATTACAACGCAAATATTAGATGGGACCCAGAGGGTTCTTGCATATACAATCCCCAGTGGGGCCCCACCTAAAAGCCCAAGGAAACTCCTGAGTAAAAAAACATGGGGTAAAAGGTGCACGGGGCACAACAGGGAAACCCGTGGGTAGCAAACCCCTTACAAAGCACGATTCTAGATGGGACCAGATGGGTATTTGCATATCATACCCCCCCAGCTGGGGCCGCCCCACCTAAGCCCAGGGAAATCCTGCATAAAAACCCACATGGGTCAGTTTGCACGGGCCAGACATGAACACGTGGATGCAAAACCCATTATCTTCATATTTAGATGGGACCCAGACGAGTTTTGTATATCATCCCCAGTTTGGCCCCACCTAAAGCCCAGGGAAATCCTAAATAAAACCTACATGGGTATGTTGCACGGGGCCAACATGGAAACCGTGGACAAACCCACTTACAACCCATATTTAGATGGAACCCAGATGGGTTTTGCATATCATTCCCACTTGGGCCCCACCTAAAGCCCAGGGAAATACTGCATAAAACCTACATGGGTATGTTGCATGGGGCCAACATGGAACCCGTGGACAAACCCACTTACAACCCATATTTAGATGGAACCCAGATGGGTTTTGCATATCATCCCCAGTTGGGCCCCACCTAAAACCCAGTGAAATCCTGCATAAAACCCACATGGGTAAGTTGCACAGGGCCAACATGGAACCCGTGGACAAACCCACTTACAAACCATATTTAGATGGGACCCAGATGGGTTTAGCATATCATCCCCAGTTGGGCCCCACCTAAAACCCAGGGAAATCCTGCATAAAACCCACATGGGTAAGTTGCATGGGGCCAACATGGAACCCGTGGACAAACCCACTTACAACCCATATTTAGATGGAACCCAGATGGGTTTTGCATATCATCCCCAATTGGGCCCCACCTAAAGCCCAGGGAAATACTGCATAAAACCTACATGGGTATGTTGCACGGGGCCAACATGGAAACCGTGGACAAACCCACTTACAACCCATATTTAGATGGAACCCAGATGGGTTTTGCATATCATCCCCAATTGGGCCCCACCTAAAGCCCAGGGAAATACTGCATAAAACCTACATGGGTATGTTGCACGGGGCCAACATGGAACCCGTGGACAAACCCACTTACAACCCATATTTCAGACCATGTAGTAACCTTGTAGTACCCACATAAAAAATAAAGCTGGGGCCAATATGGGTCTTGCGCATGCTGCCCCGTTGGGGCCCACCTGTTGGCAAGTCCAATCCCACATGAAATCCATGTGGGCAATTAGCATTGGACCATTATGGAACCCGCGGACAATCCCATTTTGGGCCCACTTTTTCAGCCCATGTCAAACCCACATGGACCCCACACACAAATATTGGCTGGGTTGTAAGGGGAGTAGATTACATTCAGCGACGAGTGCTTGCGGTGCTCGGCCCAATCACAATGCACTGGGTCAGTTGGCCAATCAGAGCAGTCTGCGCTTGTCAAAGGAGGGGGCTTTTTTGTAGAAAACTAAGCGTTTGAGAGAGGGGGGGGGCATAGAGGACCTACAATAATGTACAGTATTTGAAAAATAATGTGTTTTTTTTAACATTAAAGCATGCCAACATATTCTGTTACACCAAATACACAAAATAATGATCTTTAAAAAAGCATCATATGACCCCTTTAATGTAAAAATAAAACAAAAAAACATTTTTTAGATGATAACTGGAAGGCACTCACTGAATTGCATTAATGTGGCAACGTAGCATAATACTTTTTGGAACATCCAATTGCATAATGTATTAGTTCACATAGTATTTAAAGAAAAACTAGTCAGTGTACAGTATTGATTTCATTCTGAACTCCAGCCAGTGTCAGAGATTTGATTACCCGCCGCTGTAAGGGAGGCGGAAGACCAGCAAGGCAGCAAAAGATGCATTGAGGCGGAGTTGAGCAAGCGTGTCTGGGTTCATGTAGAGAGGAGCCGCATCAATCTGGTTCTGGAGCAGTGTAGAAACCAAAGCAGTGGCAGACGATGACACTGATGGCAACCGTAAGGAGGAGGAGGACAGCATGTGAACATGCCACAGTCATACATCAACAAAACCTGAGAGCTGCTTTTGAATCTTTGAGCTAACAAGCACTTTTCAAAGTAAAAAAAAACAACTGAAATCTCAGTTGATATTATTAACAACTTCCTTTAAGTTAACTAAAGTCAAAAACATAAGAAGTAATAAGTATCACAAGCAGTGATAGATGGAAAAGACATCAAAAACATACCTCAAGATTTTGGAAGACTCTATCCGGTTTGTTTCCAAAGACTCCTCCATACAATGTGAAGTCATCGACACTCAACTGAATGAAACACAGAATTCAAACAATAAGATTAGCACTACCTCAACTAGCCTCATGGCACTTCAGATTGTTGTCTTCAGTAAAACTCATCAGGAATGCTAGCAGTAATTCATTTAGAAATGTGCATCCATTTGTGATATTGTGATAATTATACTATCTCTCTGTCTGTCTCTCTGGCCTCATTTACACCTAGTATTAATGTGCTCTGTAACAAGTGGACAACAGAAACTGTATATGCTTAGAATTTTTTTCCACGCTTTATTTTCTTTTTGTTTTCATTTATTTTTGTCTTTTATATTGATGATAAGTTGCAGGTCACATATACAGATATATATATTATATATATATATCTATATATAGGTGTGTGGTGTGTGTAGTGTGTTGTACCTGCACTAATATCGCCACCCTGGGGTTCAATTCCTACAGTCAATCAATTCTGTGGGAAAGACAAAACAGTAATGATGTGCCACAAAAAGCAGTTGAGCTGCACAAATAATTCCCCATTGGCACACTAAAGCAAACGATATAAACCTGTGAGTTATGAATATAGTGCATACTCTATCCTGCAGGAAGAGTAGCAGGTTATGCGGCGCAGTGCTCAGCGCTGTGTTCAGGTGTGACTCCAGCTCCTCCACAGACACAGTGTGACCCGCTGATAATAAATGTTTAACGCTCATATTGAAGTGTTTCCACGGGTTTTCAGGACTGGACAGCGACCGTCTCATCCAGCCAGCACACCGCCAAAGCTAACTCTCGCCCTCACATCTCCACGACTGCACTCATATACTACCATCTTACCCATCACTGGCCCAGGCGACCAGAGGGACCTGCTCCTCGCCTTATCATAACCGGACACCTTCGGCGCAGATGAGTCGTGACGTCATAACCGGACACCTTCGGCGCAGATGAGTCGTGACGTCATAACCGGACACCTTCGGCCCAGATGAGTCGTGACGTCATAACCGGACACCTTCGGCGCAGATGAGTCGTGACGTCATAACCGGACACCTTCGGCCCAGATGAGTCGTGACGTCATAACCGGACACCTTCGGCCCAGATGAGTCGTGACGTCATAACCGGGCACCTTCGGCCCAGATGAGTCGTGACGTCATAACCGGGCACCTTCGGCGCAGATGAGTCGTGACGTCATAACCGGGCACCTTCGGCCCAGATGAGTCGTGACGTCATAACCGGGCACCTTCGGCGCAGATGAGTCGTGACGTCATAACCGGGCACCTTCGGCGCAGATGAGTCGTGACGTCATAACCGGGCACCTTCGGCGCAGATGAGTCGTGACGTCATAACCGGACACCTTCGGCGCAGACGAGTCGTGACGTCATAACCGGACACCTTCGGCCCAGATGAGTCGTGACGTCATAACCGGACACCTTCGGCGCAGACGAGTCGTGACGTCATAACCGGACACCTTCGGCGCAGATGAGTCGTGACGTCATAACCGGACACCTTCGGCCCAGATGAGTCGTGACGTCATAACCGGACACCTTCGGCGCAGATGAGTCGTGACGTCATAACCGGACACCTTCGGCGCAGATGAGTCGTGACGTCATAACCGGACACCTTCGGCGCAGATGAGTCGTGACGTCATAACCGGGCACCTTCGGCCCAGATGAGTCGTGACGTCATAACCGGACACCTTCGGCCCAGATGAGTCGTGACGTCATAACCGGACACCTTCGGCCCAGATGAGTCGTGACGTCATAACCGGACACCTTCGGCCCAGATGAGTCGTGACGTCATAACCGGACACCTTCGGCCCAGATGAGTCGTGACGTCATAACCGGACACCTTCGGCCCAGATGAGTCGTGACGTCATAACCGGACACCTTCGGCCCAGATGAGTCGTGACGTCATAACCGGACACCTTCGGCCCAGATGAGTCGTGACGTCATAACCGGACACCTTCGGCCCAGATGAGTCGTGACGTCATAACCGGACACCTTCGGCCCAGATGAGTCGTGACGTCATAACCGGACACCTTCGGCCCAGATGAGTCGTGACGTCATAACCGGACACCTTCGGCCCAGATGAGTCGTGACGTCATAACCGGACACCTTCGGCCCAGATGAGTCGTGACGTCATAACCGGACACCTTCGGCCCAGATGAGTCGTGACGTCATAACCGGACACCTTCGGCCCAGATGAGTCGTGACGTCATAACCGGGCACCTTCGGCGCAGATGAGTCGTGACGTCATAACCGGACACCTTCGGCCCAGATGAGTCGTGACGTCATAACCGGACACCTTCGGCGCAGATGAGTCGTGACGTCATAACCGGACACCTTCGGCGCAGACGAGTCGTGACGTCATAACCGGACACCTTCGGCCCAGATGAGTCGTGACGTCATAACCGGACACCTTCGGCGCAGATGAGTCGTGACGTCATAACCGGACACCTTCGGCCCAGATGAGTCGTGACGTCATAACCGGGCACCTTCGGCGCAGATGAGTCGTGACGTCATAACCGGACACCTTCGGCCCAGATGAGTCGTGACGTCATAACCGGACACCTTCGGCGCAGATGAGTCGTGACGTCATAACCGGGCACCTTCGGCGCAGATGAGTCGTGACGTCATAACCGGGCACCTTCGGCGCAGATGAGTCGTGACGTCATAACCGGGCACCTTCGGCGCAGATGAGTCGTGACGTCATAACCGGGCACCTTCGGCGCAGATGAGTCGTGACGTCATAACCGGACACCTTCGGCCCAGATGAGTCGTGACGTCATAACCGGACACCTTCGGCCCAGATGAGTCGTGACGTCATAACCGGACACCTTCGGCCCAGATGAGTCGTGACGTCATAACCGGACACCTTCGGCCCAGATGAGTCGTGACGTCATAACCGGACACCTTCGGCCCAGATGAGTCGTGACGTCATAACCGGACACCTTCGGCCCAGATGAGTCGTGACGTCATAACCGGACACCTTCGGCCCAGATGAGTCGTGACGTCATAACCGGACACCTTCGGCCCAGATGAGTCGTGACGTCATAACCGGACACCTTCGGCCCAGATGAGTCGTGACGTCATAACCGGACACCTTCGGCCCAGATGAGTCGTGACGTCATAACCGGACACCTTCGGCCCAGATGAGTCGTGACGTCATAACCGGACACCTTCGGCCCAGATGAGTCGTGACGTCATAACCGGACACCTTCGGCCCAGATGAGTCGTGACGTCATAACCGGACACCTTCGGCCCAGATGAGTCGTGACGTCATAACCGGACACCTTCGGCCCAGATGAGTCGTGACGTCATAACCGGACACCTTCGGCCCAGATGAGTCGTGACGTCATAACCGGACACCTTCGGCCCAGATGAGTCGTGACGTCATAACCGGACACCTTCGGCCCAGATGAGTCGTGACGTCATAACCGGACACCTTCGGCGCAGACGAGTCTTGACGTCATAACCGGACACCTTCGGCGCAGACGAGTCGTGACGTCATAACCGGACACCTTCGGCCCAGATGAGTCGTGACGTCATAACCGGACACCTTCGGCGCAGATGAGTCGTGACGTCATAACCGGACACCTTCGGCGCAGACGAGTCTTGACGTCATAACCGGACACCTTCGGCGCAGATGAGTCGTGACGTCATAACCGGACACCTTCGGCGCAGACGAGTCTTGACGTCATAACCGGACACCTTCGGCGCAGACGAGTCTTGACGTCATAACCGGACACCTTCGGCGCAGACGAGTCTTGACGTCATAACCGGACACCTTCGGCGCAGATGAGTCGTGACGTCATAACCGGACACCTTCGGCCCAGATGAGTCGTGACGTCATAACCGGACACCTTCGGCCCAGATGAGTCGTGACGTCATAACCGGACACCCCCCCTCTCACGCGCGGTAGTGCTGCGAGGGCGCCCCTTCCACAGATCGAGACAGTAAAACATTGGACACCTATCGGACCCAGGGTCTGGGTAGAAGGAGCAGTATCACAGTCAAGAAGGTATAAAACGAGAAACGGACCTGTAGGAAGGGCCCCGACGAGGCTGAAGCGAGTCGTCGAGTGCGCTCACTGTGATCAAGCCAGGTACTTAGCATGGGACGGGCTAGCAACGGAAGACGTGTCATAGAACGTATCTTAGTGAATATCGCGGTACCAGAAGGGTAACGGGGCGGCAGAATGAGGGGGGATTACAGGGAAACGTCAATAACCGGACACTTCGGGAGGACTGCAGAGTTAGAACGAGAATAGAATTGTTGGTGTGTAGTCATAACGGAGACACTCGGCGCAGATGAAGAGAGTCGTGGACGGTACATACACCGGAAACGAACCTTCCGGCGTCACGACGAGGGGTACATGGTATGTAATCAAGCCGGACACTTCAGAGCGCAGTATGGTCGTGAAAGTCATAAAATTTGCCGGCACCTGTAGGCCGCAGATGAAGTCGTGAGTAATACAACGGAACAGCCTTCGGCGCAGTGAGGTCTTGAGTAACCCGATTTAACCTTCGTTTTCGCAGAAAGTGGAGACAGAGAAAGCCAGTGGAATAAGAGGAATAGGAGCTGTAACGTCATAATATACGAGGACACCTTCGGGCCCAGATGAGTCGTGACCTCATAAACAGCGCGCATTGGGACTTTCGGCAGAAGAGGGAGTCGGACGATCATAACCGGACCACTTCGGCCGCAGATGCAGTCGTGAGTTCATAATCGGACACCTTACGGCCCAGATGAGTCGGGAGTCATAACCGGACACCTTCGGGCGCAGATGAGTGTGCGTCATATATCCGGACACCTCGGGCAGAGGAGTCGTGTGCGTAATAAAGGACACCTTCGGGAAGATGAGCAGATGAGTCTTGACGTAATAAGGGAACCTTGGGCGACAGATTCATGAGGACCAGGCGAGGAACAGAGGAAAAGGACAAGATAAGACAGCGCAGAGATGTGGACTGGGAAAATCGTTGTTATGAGAGAGACGGCCGCGTGCCTAGTGAAGGAACGCGGTGTGGGACGATGGTCAACGATACGAGAAAATAAGAGGAAAGGATGAAGCAGACAATAATAAACGGGAGGAGATGAGAAAAGACAAGATTTGCGAAAAGGAGATTCTGTCCGAATAGGCAGACACCATCTATCGGCGCGCGTTGTACTACGAGAAACCGATGGAGCGAGATAGTCTGTTGATTTATATCAGATTAGGAAAGACTGGAGGATGAATTGCTGGTTGAGGTTCGGTCCGGCTAGCATGACTTAGCCTTAGCTTGCCAGCGGTCCTTGGCTCAGTGAGTACGCTTAGCGCCTATATGGACGGCAATTCCCGAGCTTTATTCCACTTTCGCCTTGCATACAGCGTCCTCTTCTGAGGAGCATAGTCTCGCTCTAGCGGCACCGAGAGGCCAAGTGTCTTGGCCTAGTCTGCTAGTGAGTTCCGTACGCGCGGATGGATTACTCGCGCTGTCCAGACGCGCAGACTGGGCCTGTGAGTCATCACCGGACACCTTCGGCCCAGTCACGTAGTCAAGAATGATCAGGGTAAGGTGACGCTCTCAGGGGTCCACTAACCGGACACCCTTCGCGCAAGGGAGTTCGTGACGTCCATTACTCGGAACCATTGGCGCGAGCATGAGTCTTCGTGAAGCTGTTTTACCCGGACACCTTCGGCCGCAGACTGCGTCGTGGATCCGTCACATAACAGCGCACCACACTGTGTGTTCCCGCGACCGGCGAGATGAGAATGACAAGCGTAAGGCAGTACTGGCGACGTCATAACCGGACACCTTCGGCGCAGACGAGTCTTGACGTCATAACCGGACACCTTCGGCGCAGATGAGTCGTGACGTCATAAAATACCCCACCGGACAGAATCAACCGTCAACGAAGGGGCCGGCGTACCAGAACCGACGATCACAGGTGGACGTCAAACCTCGGGAAAAGACACGGCGGGATCCCGGCCCCCAAAGTTCGGAGCAACGAAGCGAGTAGGGACAGTGCAACCGGAACAGCCTCGGCCGAGAGAGATGCGTCGTGACCACGTCATCACCGGGCGAACACATTAGGCACAATGAGTGAGGATGACGTCATTAAACCGGCAACCTTCGGCGCACGATCGAGAGATGAGCTCTGACGTCCATAAACGGACACCTTCGGCGCAGAAGGAGTCGGTGCCGTCATAAGCCGTGACGTCTAATCCGGACACCTTCGGGCGCAGTATGAGCTAAGTCTAAACGCGACACGCTCGGCCAACCCCAGAATGAGAGTCGTGAAGTCACATAAGGCGAGGAACCTTCGGCGCAGCGAGTCGTGACGTCATAAACCCGGACAACCTTCGGCACAGATGAGGCGTGGACGCATAAACGCGACAGCCTTCGGCGCACGAGAGACGAAAGGAAGAAAACAGTCGGTGACGTCATAACCGGAACACCTTCGGCAGATAGGAGAGATAGAGACAAGTGATACCGGTGATATGATGATAACCGGACACCTTCGGCGCAGACGAGTCTTGACGTCATAACCGGACACCTTCGGCGCAGACGAGTCTTGACGTCATAACCGGACACCTTCGGCGCAGACGAGTCTTGACGTCATAACCGGACACCTTCGGCGCAGATGAGTCGTGACGTCATAACCGGACACCTTCGGCCCAGATGAGTCGTGACGTCATAACCGGACACCTTCGGCCCAGATGAGTCGTGACGTCATAACCGGACACCTTCGGCCCAGATGAGTCGTGACGTCATAACCGGACACCTTCGGCCCAGATGAGTCGTGACGTCATAACCGGACACCTTCGGCCCAGATGAGTCGTGACGTCATAACCGGACACCTTCGGCCCAGATGAGTCGTGACGTCATAACCGGACACCTTCGGCCCAGATGAGTCGTGACGTCATAACCGGACACCTTCGGCCCAGATGAGTCGTGACGTCATAACCGGACACCTTCGGCCCAGATGAGTCGTGACGTCATAACCGGACACCTTCGGCCCAGATGAGTCGTGACGTCATAACCGGACACCTTCGGCGCAGACGAGTCGTGACGTCATAACCGGACACCTTCGGCCCAGATGAGTCGTGACGTCATAACCGGACACCTTCGGCCCAGATGAGTCGTGACGTCATAACCGGACACCTTCGGCGCAGATGAGTCGTGACGTCATAACCGGGCACCTTCGGCCCAGATGAGTCGTGACGTCATAACCGGACACCTTCGGCCCAGATGAGTCGTGACGTCATAACCGGACACCTTCGGCCCAGATGAGTCGTGACGTCATAACCGGACACCTTCGGCCCAGATGAGTCGTGACGTCATAACCGGACACCTTCGTTTTCAAGATATACACTAATGGTCTTGTTCACCTAATGGAAATGAATCTATAATTTGAAGAGATTGTAAAAGGGACCGAATTTTTTGGTTGAGACAGTGCATTATGACCCAAGAATGTAATAAATGAAGATTAGTAAGAAATCGTGTTTTCAGTCAGGAAAAGACTAACTTGAGGGGAATTGTTTTTTTAAAATTTTGAATAGATACAAAAGTAAAATAATTACATTTAAAGATTGTGCATAATATATACCCCACTAATGAGATTACATCCCAATGTGGTAATCCTCATCTGAATTGTAGTTTCTGCAATGTCAGCATTGAGTCTACTGATCATCTTTTCTTCAAATGCCCCCTTCTTAAGGAATTGTGGTCTGACGTCTCAAACTTATTTTCTTCAAAATCTGATGTAGACATTGATGTTACTATGTGTGATATATTTTGTTATTTTTCACATTGTAAACATAATATAGAATATATAGGAAATTTATTTATTTTATTGGGAAAATATTATATTCATTAATGTAAATTTTCTTCAACATCTCCAAAATTACATAATTTTCTTTGTGACTTTAACTACTTAATTATAACACTAAAAAATATTAATACCAAAAAAGTGTCAAATTTGTGAAACTGTAAAATTATCTGCTGAATGTTACATAATTTAGATTTACTACCTATTTTTTTGTTTTATCTATTTATTCTTATTTATTTATTTTTTTTCTTTGTCTTCCTATATTATTTCTGTATTCATAATGTCATCCAATGTTACATTAATTGTTGAATGTTAAGTGTTTATACTTGCAATAATAAAAAAAAAAGAATCAATGACGTATGAAGCTGTAAAGCTATTTATCAATAGGTTTACTGAGAAAAGTTTATTTTTATTCCCTAAACAGATTAAAACTGATTTTCTTTTCTTTCAGCAATCACATTCTGTAACTGCTTACTATGTGAAATTCTAAAGGTCACGGTGGAAAAATAAACGGTGTAGGCTACTCATCATAGCTCTGACAGGTTTGCAGGGGGCTACAGTAAAGAACACCTGGTTCAAGGTCGCATGCGTGCGGGGAGATGAAGCGAGGAATCAATTGCAGGAGAAATGGTTATTTTAATAATAAAAATGAAACAAAAACAAACTCAAACCACCCCGAGGGGAAAAAACAGACAGGCAGGCCTAAAGCTGCACCACATGCAGACACGAAACGCACACAATGAAAAATGACGGATCAGCACAGGATGACAGACACCAGGAGAATAAATGGGAACCAAACGAGGAGGCTAACGAGGGAGACACAGGTGGATCAACTTAAACAATAACGAGGTAACAAGATGGGAGGGGCCAGACAATAGACAGTAGAGAGCACATGGCAACAGACAAACACCACACAAGCCATGTGCTCCCCCAGAACCCAGTCATCTGGTGGCCCTCCTGGGCACACCCACTGAAGACTATGACAGAACCCCCCCCTTAAGGAGCGGATTCCAGACGCTCCACCAAGAGCAATCCCGGAGGGAGGCGGAACGGAGGTGGATCAGGGGGAGGGATGGTGGGCCAGGCCCGTGTAGTGGAAGAGGCCCTGGGGATAGAGGGAACTCAGGGTTCCAGGGCGGGACCGGCAGGGCAGGAAGCCAGGGCGGGGCCGGCAGCCCGGCAGGCAGCAAGAGCGGAGCCTGCCTCAAGAAGGGAGCCAGCAGGGCAAGCAGCTGGGGTACAGCTGACAGAGAGCAGAACTTAAGTGGAGCCGACAGGGCGTAAAGCTTGAGCTTGGATGGAGCCGGCAGGGCGAGGAGCTTGGGAGGCACCGGCAGGGCTTGAAGCTTGGGAAAGAGCCGACAAGGGCGTTGAAGCTTGAGCTGGGGTGGCGCCGGCAGGGCCAAGGAGCCTGGGCCGCGCCGGCAGGGCACCAGGCTATAGGGGGCCTCCCCCCACAACCCCGGCCTGGAAGGAAAAACGGAGAAGCATTCTTCCTTCCTCCTCTCCAATTTTTTTTTGGATGGTGTGGCAATGCAGCTTGTCGCCGCCTCCGGGGGCGCTGCAACCTCTTCGGCCACCACCGGGAGCGCTGCGCTCCCTAAGCGTTGCCTGGGAGCGCTGCAACGTTCGGCCACCACGGGGTGGCTGCCAAGCTTCATCGGCCGCTGCAACCTATTCGGCCACACCGGAGCGGTGCGTTAGAAAAAGAGCTTCATAGGAACCGTGAGAGCCAACGACTCTTCAGCCAAGGGACGGGAGCTACTGCAGTTTCATCAGCCGCCTATGGGGAGCGCTGCAGCTTCGTCAGCCACATTAGGGGTGCGCGAAGGCAGACGCCATTTTACTCTTCCCATCTCACTTCCGTTGTACGAGAGTGTGGCACTGCAGCTTCATGGGCACACCCGCTGAAGACTGTGACAACCTGTTTCTGAAGAGTTTTCAGACACTTTCTGTGTTAACTTGCTTCTGTCTTCACATGCTATTTATTTTTGGATACAACCTTAATATAAGCTTTTCAAATCTTCAGAGGATGAAATGTAATTAGCAAACTGTGTCAGAAATGACCTCTCTTTCTATAGTGTCTCCTGATAGGATCTTACCTGAGGAAAGAATACAAATCTAGTGTCTTTATAAAAGTGTATTTCCATTTTTTTATTAGTTGGAATAATTTATAGGAATACATCAATATTATTTTCAGAGTTGGTTTGATCAAAAATATTCTGTCAGTCAGTCAATTATTTAATTCTGAATGTATTATTCCCATAACAAATGTTTAGATCATTTTCAGTTTCCCATGTCTCCAAAATCATTTTCCATACTGTTGTTGCTTATTCTTGATGACTGATTTCGCTTAATTTGTTTGATTGGCAAACTGAGTTTTGCTTCACAGATCCAAATATTCATATCTTGGACCTCTTTTTGTTTTATGAAAGAAATTGAGCATTACTTTATATTACATTTATTAAACTGTCTATGAACAAATAAGCTTTAAACACCATCCGTTTGTAACTCTTTCCTTGTTTTTAGTTGTTCTTTTTTATATAAGTTAATTCCTTCAGTTCCACCCTTCACTTTCTGTCTTGTTTTATTTTGCTTCTTGTTGCTGTCATTTGTTACTGTGCCGTTTTCAAAATTTATTTGAATAAAAGTGACATTTATGGATTTTATCCTTCTCTCCATTTAAGTTCCATGTTCTGCACACTTGCATATTTTTAGCAGTTGGTTGGATTTATAAACTATACGCTTTTGGTCTTGTAATGTCATGAGGTATAACATTAAGAAAAAATGCAGTGAGACAAAATAACACTGCAGCTTTGGCTTAATGAACTTACAAAAACACTCCATTTAGAACACACAGTATATGGTTCCATTTACAGAACAAGAGACATCAGTTTGCTGAGACATGGAAACCATTCATAAGGTACCTGGAGGCAGAAGAGACATGGAGAGTCTGACTCAAACTGAATGAGATCCAAGGACCATTTCACTAATAACTGATTTAGTTTGAGCCGTTTTCCCCATGCGGTGCGTATCAAGCAGACGGAGAGAGGTGGGTAATTGCTCTGTATTATTTACAATATTCGGTATCTTTAAATATAGGTTAACATGTATACATGTATTTTTAGGTGATAGGTGCTGGTACAGTTAGATAAAGAAAATTTGTCAACACTGGTATTTAGGGTCTCTTTAACTAGTTGCCTTTTAGCATGCATATTACTAGAATATTAGTTAATTTATTAGTACTAATTTAGCACATATGAATGCCTTATTCTACATCCCTAATCCCAATCCTAACCCAATACCTAAACGTTCACAACTACCTGACGAACTATTAATACCGCAAATTAGGAGTTTATTGATGGAAAAGTCGTAGTTAATAGTGAATAAGCGTTCCCTATTCTAAAGCGTTAACAGAGAATTGTATGTATAGATGCCCATGTTTATATAAGATTATACTGAATATGTATATATATTTGATCTGTTGTTCAACATGAAAAATACTTTAAAAAAAGTTGCTAAGCTGTCATTTAAAAAAACATATTTGATATAATCCGTTAAAAGGCATGTTCATACAACGACTAAATGTTAAACAATAGAAAGTGATGAAAATGTGAATGGGCATATGAACGATTTAAATAAAACATCTCTCTCCTCACTATTGCTGAACTGAACTTCCAATCACTGGATTTCAAAGTATATTGTGAATATTGCAAATATGGTGAAAATATGAATCAAATGCTTATTTGACTTGTATTCAGATTACTGTTCAGGACAGTGTTATTATTGTAATTTTTTTTTATTGGAGAGACATATACAATAGGCTAAAGATATTCTTGACAGAAACCAAAAGATCCTCCGTGTCTTCTTTAAAGAACAGATCAAATGTCTTTCATGCCATCATGTTGATGATATTGTTTAAAGATCACAGTGCATCAGTACATTTTTACATATTCTGTCCGTTTCATCAGTTGACGTGGCAAATAAGAATAATTACATGTGGGATAGGCACAAATGCCTATAGGCCCATCCAGAAATAATTGAGTACAGCTTCTGTATTTACAGTATTTCTGTATTTACAGTCAAATACTGCATCAAATATAAAACTCTAACAGTTAGTATCTGCCATTTAAAATGTCTCAATCTGTAATTTAAAAAAAATATTTCAACAGTCCAACATTAAATCAAGAATTTGGCTTTGTTGTCATGATAATCACTGATCCAGCTTTGACAACTGTGCATACAAATTTAACATGTTAAATGTTTAGGAAACTTAATACAAAGAAAAAAAAAGAGAGAGCGACTCACTGACATTCTAGGATGTAAAAGAGTTACTTTATCATTTTTAATACTAATGCTTTTTTGATGGGTCAAGTATTTTGTACAATTAAAAAAGAAAAGAAAAAAAAACCTGTGGGAGAATGAAGGCGTGCTCCACAGTCTACAAGGCATTTCCAGTCACTGACTTGCACACAAGATATCTCCTGAGGTCCTGCACACTGCTCAAAATGCATTTACTTTCTCTGTAGGTGTAACCCATTGACAACAACAAAAGATGTTTTCCTTTAGCCCATGTCTGACTGTCCACACATAAACCAACTGACACACACAGATATACTTTTAAGGATGCTGTAAACCTCTTTGGGTGTAGTCATCTGTATGATTGTTTCTCCTCAGTGTCTACGCTGAGTTGTAAGGCCCGGGTTAGCTGATGTGTAATGTCCTGAATAGCCCTTTATCCTGTAAAACATCCCTCCATGGGTCACGAGTGTTTCCGTATCCTGTGATGAAGTGCCTCCGCCTGGGCTTTCAAACTGAGGAGCTCCCCTTGAATAAAGTCTGTCGTTGTTTTCCGCATTTCCTCTGTAAGAAAAATACTGGTGTCACCTCTGTACTGTGACTACTAACTACTTGAAGAGACCACTATTATTATTATTATTATTATTATCTTTATCTTTGTAAACACTCAAGACATCACATCTCGTGCTGACATGACCACCTACCGGACCTGTGTTGTCAGCTCTCAGGGCATTTACCAGATGTCTGACTGTGAACGGCTTTCCAACTACAACGGTTACTCGCTGCACAAAAGAAAAGTGCACTCGGGAGTCAAAACTGTTCTGTAGGTGTGTCATTGACAAATATCAGGTATGACATATCACACAAGCAAAATATGTATTGACCTGTCCTACTCGAGGGATGTATGGTGTTTGATTCGGTAAAACATTACTCATACCTGAAACAATATGGTGCATAAGCAAGTGCTCAAATATGAATTGATGAAGTTATGTGCTACGGTAACAGCTTATGTCATTTGAACGTGTATAACTTACCTATATGCCACATGGGTAAAATGATTGGGTGAAGTGCGCACTCCGCAATCAAACGCCCAATTCCTGTCAAGGAATAGAAGGATTTACTTACAGGGTAAAATAAATTATATCCTATTATTGGAGAATAACTCTTACCCCATTTTATCCTCATGAACTCTCCAGTCATGTTAACTTTACCTGGCAGGAGAAATGCACCATATTTCCTTTAACTTGTACCACAAACAAATTAAAAAAATATGAGTGTCCTCTGCTGTCTGTACCCTCTGGAAATATGTGAACCCACTCCCCTTGATTCAGCCTTTCCACGAGGAAATCCATTCCTTTCTGATATACTCCATCTCCTAAAACACAGGACAGTTTAATGCATTCAATAAGTGTCCGCTTTAAAACACACACACACACACACACCCACACATTTTATATCTATATAATATATATATTATCTACAGTGGTAAGGAAAGTATTCAGACCCCCTTAAATTTCACTCTTTGTTATATTGCAGCCATTGCTAAAATCGTTTAAGTTATTTTTTTCCTCATTAATGTACACACAGCACCCCATAGTGCAGAAAAACACAGATTGTTTTGACATTTTTGCAGATTTATTTAAAAAGGAAAACTGAAATATCACATGGTCCTAATATTTCAGACCCTTTGCTGTGACACTCATATATATTTAACTCAGGTGCTGTCCATATCCTTGAGATGGTTCTACACCTTCATTTTAGTCCAGCTGTGTTTTATTATACTGATTGGACTTGATTAGGAAAGCTACACACCTGTCTATATAAGACCTTACTTCTCACAGTGCATGTCAGAGCAAATGAAATCATGAGGTCAAAGGAACTGCCTGAAAAGCTCAGAGACAGAATTGTGGCAAGGCACCGATCTGGCCAAGGTTACAAAAACATTTCTGTTGGACTTAAGGTTCCTAAGAGCACAGTGCCTCCATAATCCTTAAATGGAAGACGTTTGGGATGACCAGAACCCTTCCTAGAGCTGTCCATCCGGCCAAACTGAGCTATCGGGTTTTGGTGAGAGAGGTAAAGAAGAACCCAACGATCACTGTGGCTGAGCTCCAGCGATGCAGTCGGGAGATGGGAGAAAGTTGTAGAAAGTCAACCATCACTGAAGCCCTCCACCAGTCGGGGCTTTATGGCAGAGTGCCCCAACGGAAGCCTCTCCTCAGTGCAAGACACACGAAAGCCCGCATGGGAGTTTGCAAAAAAACACCTAAAGGACTCTCAGACTGTGAGAAATAATATTCTCTGGTCTGATTAGACCAAGATAGAACTTTTTGGCCTTAATTCTAGCGGTATGTGTGGAGAAAACCAGGCACTTGCTCATCACCTGTCTAATACAGTCCCAGCAGTGAAGCATGGTGGTGGCAGCGTCATTCTGTGGGGGTGTTTTTCAGCTGCAGGACAGGACGCGGTGCAATCGCGGGAAAATGAATGCGGCCAAGGTACAGTAGATCCTGGACAAACCCTTCTCAGAGTGCTCAGACCTCAGACTGGGTTTTACCTTCCACAAGACATGACCGCTAAGCACACAGCCTCAAATAACGAAGGATTGGCGTCCCAACAACTCTGTGCGTTTCGTGAAGCCCAAGCCAAGCCCGTGACTTAAACCCAATTGAGCATCTCTGAGAGACCTAAAAATGGCTGTCCACCAATTTTTACCATCCAACCTGACAGAACTGGATTTGATCTGCAAGGAGGAATGGCAGAGGACCCCAAAACCAGGTGTGAAAAACTTGTTGCATCTTTCCCCAAAAAGACTCATGGCTGTATTAGATCAAAAGGTTGCTTCTACTAAATACTGAGCAAAGGATCTGAATCTTAGGACCATGTGATATTTCAGTTTTTTCTTTTTTAATAAATCTGCAAAAATGTCAACATTCTGTGTTTTTCTGTCAATATGGGGTGCTGTGTTTACATTAATGGGGAAAAAAATTAACTTAAATGATTTAACAAATGGCTGCAATATAACAAAGAGTAAAAATTTAAGGGTCCGAATACTTTCCGTACCCACTGTATGTATGTTTACTGTGTATATTTATTATATATATATGTGACTCTGGAGCACAAAACCAGTCATAAGTATCATGGGTATATTTGTAGCAATGGCCAAAAATACATTGTGGGTCAAAATTATAGATTTTTTTTTAATGCCCAAAATCATTATGATATTAAGTAAAGATCATGTTCCATGAAGATATTTTTAAATTTCCTACTGTAAATATATCAAAAGCTTGATTTTTGATTAGTAATACGCATCGCTAAGAACTTCATTTGGACAATTTTAAAGGCGATTTTCTCAATATTTAATTTTTTGCACCCTCAGATTCCAGATTTTTCAAATAGTTGTATCTCAGCCAAAATGGAAAGCTTATTTATTCAGCATGTATAAATCTCAATTTCAAAAAAATTGATCCGTATGACTGGGTTTTTGGCGTAATTATATATATATATATTATATATATACAGTGGGGAAAAAAAGTATTAGTCAGCCACCAAGTGTGCAAGTTCTCCCACTTAAAAAGATGAGAGAGGCCTGTAATTTTCATCATGGGTATACCTCAAATATGAGAGACAAAATGAGCAAAAAAAATCCAGAAATCACATTGTAGGATTTTTAAAGATTTATTTGCAAATTATGGTGGAAAAGTATTTGGTCAATAACAAAATTTCTTCTCAATACTTTGTTATATACCCTTTTTTTGGCAATGACAGAGGTCAAACGTTTTTCACAAGGTTTTCACACACTGTTGCTGTTATTTTGGCCCATTCCTCCATGCAGATCTCCTCTAGAGCAGTATTGTTTTGGGGCTGTCGCTGGGCAACACGATTTTCAACTCCCTCCAAAGATTTTTCTATGGGGTTGAGATCTGGAGACTGGCTAGGCACTCCAGGACCTTGAAATGCTTCTTACGAAGCCACTCCTTCGGTGCCCGGGTGGTGTGTTTGGGATCATTTTCATGCTGAAAGACCCAGCCACATTTTCATCTTCAATGCCCTTGCTGATGGTAGGAGGTTTTCACTCAAAATCTCACGGTACATGGCTCCATTCATTCTTTCGTTTATACGGATCAGTTGTTCTGGTCCCTTTGCAGAAAAACAGCCCAAAGCATGATGTTTCCACCCCCATTCTTCACAGTAGGTATGGTGTTCTTTGGATGCAACGCAGCATTCTTTCTCCTCCAAACACGACATGTTGAGTTTTTACCAAAAAGTTCTATGTGGAAAAGTGACATTCTCCCTATCCTCTTCTGGATCATCCAAATGCTTTCTAGCAAACTTCAGATGGGCCTGGACCTGTACTGGCTTAAGCAGGGGGACACGTCTGGCACTGCAGGATTTGAGTCCCTGGCGCAGTGTGTTACTGATGGTAGCCTTGGTTACTTTGGTCCCAGCTCTCTGCAGGTCATTCACTAGGTCCCGCCCGTGTGGTTCTGGGATTTTTGCTCATAGTTCTTGTGATAATTTTGACCCCACGGGTGAGATCTTGCGTGGAGCCCCAGATCGAGGGAGATTATCATTGGTCTTGTATGTCTTCCATTTTCTAATAATTGATCCCACAGTTGATTTCTTCACACTAAGCTGCTTACCTTTTGCAGATTCAGTCTTCCCAGCCTGGTGCAGGTCTACAATTTTGTTTCTGGTGTCCTTTTGACAGCTCTTTGGTCTTGGCCATGGTGGATTTTGGAGTGTGACTGTTTGAGGTTGTGGATAGTTGTCTTTTTTACTGATAACGAGTTCAAACAGATGCCTTTAATACAGGTAATGAGTGGAGGACAGAGTAGCCTCTTAAAGAAGAAGTTACAGGTATTTGAGAGCCAGAAATCTTGCTTGTTTGACCAAATACTTATTTTACCGAGGAATTAACCAATTAATTCTTTAAAAATCCAACAATGTGATTTTCTGGAATTTTTTTCCTCATTTTGTCTCTCATAATTGAGGTAAACCTATGATGAAAATTACAGGCCTCTATCATCTTTTTAAGTGGGAGAAATTGCAAAATTGGTGGCTGACTAAATAATTTTTCCCCCCACTGTATATTATATATATTATATCTATATATATTCGATATGTACCTTAATAAAAAAAACAATTTTTTTTTAAATGTAAAAACCTTATCAAATTCAGTTTGATTTAGTTTAATTTAGTCTAATCATTAAAAAAAAAACAGTCTGAGGAAATGGGGAAAAAGCGTGGCATTAGAGGAGTTCACCTCTAACAATAGGCACACATTTCCCTCTGCTGAAGAAGCTGGAGTGCAGTTCTCTTGTGAAACAGATGTCAGAGGCAGCAGGTGTCCTGAGCACACACAGACAACAAATATATGATAAAGCAACAAAACACTTTTACACGAGTCTCCAGATTCTGCTTTCATTCACTCACCATCTCATCCTGTTAAAGCTCCACAGATGCCGGAGCTTCAGGACTCCTGTTATCAGAATGTGCACAAACACTTGAAATGCATTTACATTTTCTACTGCCAAATCTACTCTAAAAATCGTTACCTCGGTTATATTAAATGTCTTTTTTTGTTGGAGCCATGATTTTATAACTCAATCTGAGGCTCTGCCTACCCCAGATGTGTGGATCATCCATACAGGACTGGTGATTGCAGACTGTGATAAGAGGCGTGTCCCGAGGACGCTCATCAACCAGGTCCAACAAAACATCCTGGTTGTGCACCACCAAAGAGTTAAAATAATCTACAGAATCAGATCAATTAGGTATAGGTTACATCTTTCATAGTTCATAGTACACATTACAATATCACTCCTACTAATCCGGGACCACCATTTAAATAATCTTAGTAATGTTTGTGTACTCTATAATATTCTAGACAGCAGTTTATTATTTGTGATGAAATAATTACTTTATAATTGTATTAGTCTTACACACATGCAGTGAATCTGAGGCATGCATTAATTTGACTGCTGGCAGTTATTGTGGGAGTGACTTGATGGAGCGCAGGAGATGCAGATACTAAAGAAACTTTAATGCGGTCACATAACAAATCTGCTTCAAAGATAAAATTAAATGAACTGCTAATTACAACACTGAAATAAAAATGTTACAGCCTGTACAATCTCTGCATTGCTGATCGTGGTTTTGAGTATCGATACATCTGCCCTTTATGGAGAACGCGCAATAAGCTTAGACTACTTTATCCAGATATTTTAATCAAATCCGCAAAATCATTTGAAGAACCAAATTAGCCAGATATCAGTTATCATGATTAGAAGATCTGGCATCTTTCAAATCATCTCAGATGTGTTAAGTGAGGTACGAAGAACGGGCCCCATTTGTGCTTTGGATTTGTTTGGAAATATTTTCGTTGCCGAAATAGCATTAAAAAAAAAAAGTGTCAAATGTAATTCAGTTAACATTAACTTCTTGTTTGTTGAACATTTGTATAAAATCAATATCATGGTTTGCAATCATGCTCATATTTATGAAAACAGCTCTCTTGCTCTTGTGATAGGCCTATTGCTTAATTATCTGTTATAACACTGTACTGTATAGATCTCATACAAGTACTTTTTTAAAAGTTTTTAGGCCTTTTTTAATTTTAAATTTGTGACAATTCCCCATACAGTTCTCACAGCAGTGTCCAAAGAAATACAATTAGAAATAATTTATTGATTGCATTTGAAGCAGGAAGTTTAAATCCAATCATTAATTATGTTAACAAATAAATCAGACAATGCATTGACAATTTAGTGATATCCCCACAGTTGTGGTCTTCCTGAGTCCATTTAATCCAGGGCAGTCCAAACTCGGTCCTGGAGGGCCGGTGTCCTGCAGAGTTTAGCTCCAACTTGCCTCACCACACCTGCCGGGAAATTTCTATGCGGTGTTCCTAATCCGCCCCCTCTATACCCTTAAATATAGGGCACTATTTGACGACACAGGAATTTGTAATGGTGTCCGAAACCATAGTGGATGTTCTCCATGCACTCATTCAATCCCACAATGCACAGCAAAAACGAGTGTACAACTGGTGCACGCTCAACGGCTGGAGAATGCCCATAATGCACCGCGAGAGTCACGCGCCGAATGAATTTCCGCATCTCGCCAGAAGATGGCTCCCGCAGCTGAATAATCAATCCGTTCATTTTTACAAAGCGCTCATCCATGGCGTACAGCATAATGTACAACATGGGTATAAATTCATTGTAAATTGATTTATTAAATTGTTTGATTAGGGTTTAAACATAATTTCCGTGACAGAGTTCAAGATAAATCCTTTAATCTTACTACCGGAGCTGCTAGTTTCAAATGATTAAGAGTTCATATGATGCGATTTAAATTTTTCCTTTTCTCTTTGGAGTGTTACCAGCTCTTGGTGCATAAAGAAAATCTGTAAAGTTGCAAAGACTAAGTCCTCAAATCCAAAGAAGATATTCTTTATAAAAGTTAAGAGTCAGTTCACTATGTGTGGGAGGATTTGCATAACGCCGCCCAAATGTTCAACGCAAAGAAGAGGCTAACTTTTATTCTTCGCTGAGTAATTGTTTGATGCTGCAGCCATGTCGTGAAGAGCTGTGTGTTTCGTTGTGAAAGTTAAACTACTTTGTTTGGTCTTCCAAAGAGGACGATATCCGCTTCGTCTGCCTAGAGCACGAATCTTGTCTGGTCGCTGAGGAATACACAACTTTTCAACGCGTGGACGAAGCGGAGTCCAGCGCGGCCTCAGCCACTCTATCCCGGCCCCTAGCGCAACGCGAATCCAGGCTTTTCCCTCACGCTAGCCGCTGTGTTTTTCGTAGTGTAAGTAGCGCTTGTTTGTCATTTCTCAGATTACAAATGCATACATGGTTTTATGTTTACGCGGCACGCGTAAAAAGACAGTATAAATCATTATAATCCGTAATTATGTCCCCACTGGATGCAACAGATGCCTCGATTATAATGGGTTTTAATGTTTTTGTCTCGTCGCTCCGGCCGGACAGGGAATACAACAGTATGTGAGGGGCGTAACATTTCCGTCACACGCTTGAGGTATTCGGCCAATCACAACACACTGGATAGCTGGCCAATCACAGCACACCTCGCTTTTCAGACCGATGAGCTTTGTACAAATCAGTGCGTTTCAGAAAGGCGGGGCATAGAAAAGAAACAATAATGTACAGTATGTGGAAAATAATGTTGTTTTTTAACCTTAAAACCGCATAAACATTTCATTACACCACATAATGTTCTTTTTAGCAACGTCATATGACCCCTTTAATAAACAGCAAGCACAAGCTATGCAAAAGCGGCATTCCTTCCGGTGCACTCAGTGTCCGAATTCACTACTCGTTTTCATTGACTCCTTCTAGTGAACTGCATTAGTGACCTAATGTAGAGAATAGTGAATGAGGGTATAGGGGGCGATTTCGGACACAGCCTATGCCTAGTAAGAGCTTGATTAGCTGCTTCAGGTGTGTTTAATTAGGGTTGGAGCTAAACTCTGCAGGACACCGGCCCTCCCGGACTGAGTTTGGACAGCCCTGGTTTAGTCTAAAACCAAGACAAATGCAGTCGAGACTAAGACAAGACCGGCCTCAAGTACTACAACACTAGTCCACATTACTCAACATGTGGATGTGGAGAGACATCAGACTCACTGGTCCAGAGGTAGCTGTATGAGCCCACCATGCCCATGACCACGCGGCCGGATATCCTCCAGCCCAGCCGGGGGCACTGTGGGAAGGGCAGAGGAGGAAACCGACTCTGTTTTGTGGCATTTAGGGTAAAGTGAGTAAGTCGGGGAAAGAGAGAGAAAAATTGAGAAGCTGCAGACTAGTTTTTCAGCAGGTTGACAGGCCTCATTGCTTGACTAACAGGGCTGTTTTGACAGCTGTCAGATGGTCCGTATTACCATTACACTGCTGCACCCCTGGGACTCTCCATCGCAGGCCACAACAGCTCTGGAGAGGCTGCAGAAAAAGAAAACTGGCACGCTTGAGAAGCCAAAATACTACCCCCAGCTTCCTCCATTCACTACATTAGAGCGCCGGCGTTCTTGGGCATCTGCTGTGTGTTATTTGGCTTAACATGTGCCTCTGTCAATGGGGGAGGGAGTGTGCAGTTCTAGTAGTAAAGCAATGGTCAAACACCAATGCTCGGTTTGGCCTACAGTATATGTGTGCTGATTTGACATTCAGAGTTTCCCGACACTGGAAGTTACCTGACATATTTCAGCTAGCTAGGTAGATCAATCATAATGTTGTATGACAGATCTCTTGACGTTAATGGATTTCAGGATGCATTACTCCATGTGTCCACTGAGCCTATCAAGTTTCATGATAATTACAGGTTTGCTTCGGTGGTTGTCGATGTTGGTAGTAGTAAACTTGTAGATTTGGCAAGGTTAAATCTCACCTCGAACCACCTTATGCTAGAATTTTCATCATTGTCTGTGATCTTCATTAGAGTTCCCCCACTGAAAGAGAGAAAAATGAATTAAACCTTTTTGACTGTATTTTTCTGGACCACATATGACATTGGATAACTTCCCAAACCCTTAGTCATAATCTAGGGTGACTTTGTAATTGCATCATTACAAGCTGATGCTGAAAAGACAAACAGCAGATCTCCACTGTCAAAATTAGGAAATTTCAGATCGGACTGTTGTTACCGGCTTTAATAATAAAGCAGAAAATAATTTTAGTCAAGACTAATATATAGAATGTGGTTGTCTATCTTGTGTTCAATGTTATTTTGTTTTGTTTAATAAAAACAAAACAACACCCTGTGTGCTGATTTGTGAAAGATTTTGAAAATTAAGAAAAGTCTAACCACTTAAAAATAATAAAGACGTACGTTAATGCAAATGCAAAATATAGTAAAATTGTGAGATATAAAATCACAATTATGATAACAAAACTTAACTCAGTGGTGAGATAAGTCACCTTTACATCTACAAGTCAAGTTTGGAGAAAGTTGCAGTTTTTAACAAAATACCAAAATTAAAAAAAATAATATGAAGAAAATTCAACATAAGGCCTGGTTTCACATCCAGGATTAGGCCAAAGTTCAGTTAGGACATTTAAGTCATTTTTATGAATGTACTTAGGAAAAAAAAAGAGAAAAAAAAAACACATTACCGTTGCATCTTTACACTAAACAAAGGCACTGATATATATTAAGATCAGTCAGTGCAGGTTTCTTTCAGTTGAAACAGCTCAGACTTACATTTTAGTCTAGGGCTAGTTTTAAGCCTTGTCTGTGAAACCGGGGGTCGATATTTAAAAAGTCGCAGTTCTGTGAGAGTCACATTGTAAGATATAAAATCTTAATTTAGAGAAAGTTACAAATATGAGATTTACAGTCACATTACAAGATATACAGTAGACAAAGTCTACATTGTGAGATATAAATTGCAATTTTGAGAAACAAAGTCACAATTGTGAGATTTTGAGTCATATTACAAGTTACAAAGTCACAATTGTGAGATATTAGGTCACTAATGGTAGATTTAAAGCTGCAGTCGGTAACTTTTGATGCTCTAGCGGTTAATAAACAGAACTGAACACATCCCGCAGAAGAACATTCCAACCAGAGCTACTTCTCTAAGTTATGTCTATGGCAATTCACGCAGGATACTGGGTTACTCCGCAGCGGTACCTACCCGAACCAGTCTAAATAGTCTGAATATAAACACTTATCATAGGTGTACCGTAGTGATTCAGGCCAAGCCAAAAACACGGTTTGGAAATGGTTTCATGGTGTAATCGCTTAATATATATACATTTTGTAAATTTTGAACACAAAAAAAGTTACGGACTGCAGCTTTGAATAAATAAAGGTATAAATAAATTATCAAAGAAATGCATAATTTATGAGAAATAAAGTCTCAGCTGCAAGATTTAAAAGTCACAATTATGAAAAATAAAGTCACAACTGCAACATTTTAAAAAAAAATCACAATTGTGAGATATAAATCACTAGTGCACTAAAACTTTGAGCTATAAATGGCCTTTCATACTGAATGACTGTGCCAAGTTTAGTAGATGTAACTTGAAAACTACACTCATTTTCAGTGAAAGTGTAGGAGATATGGGGGATTTCTGAGTGTTCAGTTCAGGAAAACCCTACGATCGATCAATTAGAAAGAAAAAATAAAACCTATGAAGTCAGAAAAGCCTGAATTAAGCTTGTTGGTAGTTTGAAAGCTCCAGGAAGAGTCAGAAGTTTTGGTCAAGGGTTAGAGATCCTGAAAAACCCTAACCCAAAATAAATAAGAGTGTGTTGGCTTTGTCAAGCCGTCATAATGAGAAGCGTTTCTTTCTTTACATTGTAAAGTGGGTAAATCATGGTGGCTCAGAGGTTCAAATGAAAGTGTCGAACACTTTGGCAATACAGAGCAGAGTTACTGGAGCTCATAAGCAAATATTCAAAGCCCGCTGAGATAATTGGCTGTGTGAGATTACAGACACACACACGGATGTATTAAGTGTGTGTGGGAATGAAGGCCGCTGTATGGCAAAAATTGTTCCATCAAAGTCAGCCCTTTCCTGTGTGATCAGTGGGGCATCAGAGTTGATCTCTCTTAATTGTTAAAGTCATTTGTCCGGAACTTCCTGTGCCGGCGCACAGCTAATTAATGTCCACTCTCACATACTGCCGCGGAGGGCAGACAGAAGGGCCGCTCTTAAGAATATATGTTTTATTTCAATGTGCATGCTTTTTTGTAGGGAAGTCAATGGATTAAAGACTGCAGTCTATAAAAATACATGAAATGGCAATTCGTTTTTCTAAATAATTACATATATAAAATTCACTTTTTGTTAAAATATTAAATAATGGACTAAACAATAATGAAAAAAATTAAATCTAATAAAATCTGAACATATTATTAATAATAATAATCTTTTAAAATTAATTCCAAATGCACCTACTGTAAAGATATATTTTATTTTAATTTAATTTTTTTTACCTATTACATAAACCCTATGTTCCAAAAATGAAAAACAAAACCCATGTGCTTCTTGAATAAACCCTATTTGCAATTAACGGGTTTCTAAAAACCCAAACAGGATGCAACATCAAAACAATTCCAAAGCCGGGTCGACCAGAAGAGCGCTCAGGATTGCCGTTCAGATCAAGATCCCAGACCGTCAGAAACAACCTCAGAGCTTCTTTTCACAACCTAAGAAAGCATACAGTTTGATACTGGGTTGTTACCTACAGGGCCCTTCATGTTTTGGAAATTGAAATAAATTGATTATCAGAGGACATTTTTACAAAACATGCAAATATCAAGCTTTCTAACTTCAACATTTCATGTTTAATTGAATGCTTTACTTTCTATTTATCTGCATTATTTGTAAATTTCGCCATTTCCTGAGAGAAATTTTTCTACCGCAAATGTTTTTCACTACCCTGCTTTAATTTTTAAAGAAATGCAAGTAAGCATGAAGTAACCACTAACCTTAACCATGACTTATCCCAATGGGGTGTAAACATAAATAAATTTATCTATCCAGACAAATTAGCCACCAATTTGCCAAAACATGAAATAGTTATGAATTGCCAAGAGAGTGTGTTGAAATGACTTTCTTTTAACTGGCATTCAATCTTTTTTTTCACTCTAGACATTAGAGGTGTTCAGGTAATGGTCTTATTTCAGTTAGATTGATTACATGAAAATGCAGTATGGTCGGTGATGGCAATAATTCCATCTTTCAACTAATACCGCAGTAGCACATTGCATTATTTGTTCAGTGCTCATTTTTGCAAAAGTGGGCAAATTCACATCAATTTCTCATGTTCATTATATTGTCAGACTTTAGGAGGAAATTACAACACAAAACCCCATCAGCTGATTTGTCATTGAAAACACCTGATTAGTCATGTTCAACTGTTTTCATTCATATTCTTTTCCTAAATAGAAAAGTTGTTTGAGGTGGCTGAACTGTTTTTAAAAACACTTGTAGCAGCAGGAAACTTGCACCAACACCCAGTAAATTCAAAAACGGTGACATCAAATCCCAAATAAATTGAAAATAAATGTAATCTGAGAACTTCTATGCAACCAATCATTCATCTTCATGTTATTTAAGGTATTTTATTAAAAGCTTTTATTAGGATAGGACAGTATGTAGACAGGAAGTGAAGTGGGAGAAAGAGAAGGGATAAGGTGTCTAAATAGGAAATTCGCACGCTGGGACTCAAACTCGGGACCCTGAAGCACAACGAACGCTAAAATGTCAAGCTGCTGCCCACAAGTCTAGTGGCGGGCGGGGACGCATCTTTGGTTCTTTATAAATGTATTTAGGTTTTGCCTCTCAGTAAACTAATTGGCTTCTTTTGTCTACTGCTTTTTAAAAGAGTACTCTGACTATAGTTTAACTACTTTAAATGTAGCTTGTTGAGAAACACAATTTCAAATTGGCTTCCACAAAACAGTGCTAAACATTCATCTAACCTCTCTTTCCAAGCATATCCATTGCTTACTTCTGTTCTTATAAAATTCCATGCATATAGTCACAAAGGTAAACACATCTCACTTTTTAACCACACATGTAATTTGACCGCAAAACACTTTTATCGCACCCATTTCCCTCTCTCTCGCCCTCGTTAGCCTGTAGAGGAAAATGAGAGATCAGTAAAAATCCAAAGCGTCATTAAACATTATACAAAGCACACTACGAATGAAAAGCAGGCAGTAAAAAAAAATGGCTTGGAGACGAGCCAGAGAACCTATTTAATTCTTCCAGCTGCTCTTGTGTTCCTACTACACATTACTCTGCTGCATGTCCAATTTGTTAAAGAAGCTTACATAAATCTTATAAAACATGTACAACACACTCAGCACGATGCAATGCTGAAATTCGATAGACATCATGTTCTTTTCTTCATTTTCCACACAGAATGTAAAAAAAAAATACCCTGGGAGCTATCTACGTAGGTTGCGTTTTATGGCATAATAGGTACATTCCCAATGAGAAAACTGTTCCAAAACGCAGATAGCATGCTAATACTAAGGTATCTTCTTGCCCGATTCAATTACCTGTTTTCTCAGTGGAAAACTAAATAATTCCCAGCATGCATTGCACCAAGCCTAGTAAAAGAAGAAATTGTCTGAGTTGGTGGATGAAATAAGAGAGTATTGATTCTTTCTAACTGTAAGTTGAGCATTTTACTTGATATTTGTGTACCAGGCTATGTACTAAAAGCTTACCAACATCAAATAATCAAACTCAGTTGTTGAAATCAGTTGAATCACTCATAATGTTCTTGAGAGCCTAAAAAAGCTAAAAGTATGTGTATTACCATTGGTGAAAGCCAGTTACAGCTAGTCAAATAAGTACTGGTCATGTTATATGGATATGATGTTGATATCTTTAGACTTTATGTCTCGCACAGTTTGAAATAGTATATTTGCATGACGTATGCCACTTAGAAACCACTCCAGGAACATTTTGGAACTAGGTCACCTCACCTACAATAAATTATCACCCTTTTCGCCTCTTTATTCCACAGCAATCCTTATTCATTTTCAAAATTGCTCTGGATGAGGCCCTTGGTGAGGAAATTTGACTTTTTGACCAAACGTGTAGCCATGCATGAACAATGTGCAGTTCAAAATGCCTAAAGGGTATCAACAGGTCCTTCGAACATGTTTAACTCTCTACTTCATTTATTTCTTTATATTATTGCTTTATAAGTGCTGCCACTATAAAAACGCAAGCTGATTTCTGGCCTGGGGAACTTTTACTTCAAGCGTTTCACCTAAATCATTGGAGGTTTGGTTAAAAAACAGGATACCCCATAAAACGAAAGGGGGGGGGGACTATAAAATCCCTACAACGTACCTCAGTGAGGCAGAATCAAAACTTCAGTGAAAAGGTGTGTTGTATCACATTTAAAATTG
>JADLZN010002245.1:0-25281 GCA_018155175.1 Sinocyclocheilus anophthalmus | reverse complement strand
TTCACATGCCAAACTCTCTTTTTGTCTTCTTCCACTTATTTGCAATTGTGTCTTTCTTTTAGCATTTCCTTATCTTATTTTGCTTTTCTTTTTGTATATTTTAAATGTGATATGATACGTGATTTAATTATGATATGTATATGAATATTTAATTTCAAGACTAGGATGCTTAAATGTGTAAGGAACTGAACTTTATTTTTAAATGTTTTACCTTTTTAAGTCATTGTCACTGCCATCTATCATTCTTTTGTATGAGTAGAGTACAAATTTGTGTCATTTCATTTTTTAAATCAATGCAAGTAATGTAATGCAAAATCCCATTTTTTGTAGAATTTGAACTATTACTCAAACTACATACAATACACTCAAAATATTTAGGCCTAAATTAAAGAATTGTGTATTTAAATTGCATGTAAATTTTCCATCCGTTTGTATTACACAGTTTTAAAATAAACAAACTAATATGCTGAATGTTATGCATAATTGTCAGTTGTACATAAATGAAACTGGTACGATTTCTCCATTTTAAAAAAATTTAAACAAATAAATAATATAATGAAAAATAAGAAATTAGGTCATAGTTTTATTTTTGTGCATAGGTGCATAAATACATTTTAAATTCAGTCATACAAAAATTCAACTATTTCTGTACTCAAAAAAATCAAGTCATAGTTTATTTTATTTCATTTATTTCATTTGATTTAAATAATCGTATTTTCATACAATTAAATGTATTATGTTAAGTAAAAAAACATGAACATGGTTAAAATATGACTAGCTGTGAAACAAGCAATATTCAGTTAGTTAAAATGTATGAAATTTAAAACAAATTGGATATATTAATGATAAATACTGTATATAAACCTGGTTATTGTGTATTTAAAATGCATTTAGTTTATTAGTACTATTACAAAAATCTACAGAATTTAGAAAAATTCAATAAATTACAGAAAAATTTATTTATCCATGACTGACAAATATGCATCACATGAAGTTACTTCTATACTAAAAACTGTGCAATGCAAATAGATGAAAATTGTATATGCAATTCAAATACAGAAATCTTAGATAGAGTATTTCATTTAGGCCTAATTATTGATTGAGCGTATTATCTGGACATACCACACAATTACAGGGCACAAAAAGCGCCTAGGATTTCACGTAGAATAACACAAGGTGCCGTTATGAACTGTGCAATCAAAGCCACAAACAAAAGTAGATTACCGCAATGAAACCACTGAGGTTTGTTTGTTGTTCCCTTTTTTCAGAAGTTGCTGTGTTTTGGGGCTTTTGCTGACATCATCATCTTGTTTGATTTATTATTCCCTCACTGCTCGCTGCGTTTTGCTCTTTCAGCTGTTCTGTGCATCTCTCTCTCTCTCTCATGTTTCACGAGCTCTGTGCTGTTCAGGGTCTCGCTCTCGTAATTGTCTTTCTCTCCTCCTTCAGTTCTTCACTCGTTCTTCACTATGCTGTCTGCTTCTCAACGGGCATCAGTAGTTCTTCAGGAACATTTCACTCCAATATCTGAGCCCTTCCAATTTGGTGTTTAAATCAGATACATATCCGATATCTGGACATCCGACCTACGTCTAAACACAAAAATCCGATTCCCTGCAGAACTCCCAATGCGAGGGCGACATGTTTGCCCATAAAGATTTTTAATGCTGGCGTGCTGTATGCGCTCGCATTTTATTGAGATGGAAACTTTATATAGGCTAGGTAAGAAATTGCACTTTCAGGAGCTGGTTTTCAACCCCTGCCCCATGAATTATATAAAAACAACAGCTAAAAGCTACATTATATTTCTCAGCAATGAGGTGAAAACTTAGCAGTTTTTGTAATTAAACCAACAAGCTTCACACTCACTCGCACGTTCTCTTTCTCTCTCGTTAATTAATTTGAATTCATTTCAATAAATATCATCTTGCGCTACTTTATTTGACTAAAGAATTCTACCTCTAACGAGCTGTAGATAAAATAGCCTAACAAATTAAAATTACCGTTATTTTCTGTTATTTATCCGTTCAGTCAGATTTTGTGCTGCAAAACATGACGTGAATTATATAAATAATTTTAATAGCACGGCCATTCAAAACCCGAGGGTCTACCATGTGCATAGTAAAGCAAAGCAATAACTGCAGACAATCATTTTGGGCGGGAATTAATTTAAACAGATATCGGATACCAGTCGTGTCTAATGTGAATGTAAACAGGCGGGATATGGTCAAAGGATCGGATCTGTGCATTAAGACTTGCAGTGTAAATGCAGCCTTTGAATGGATTTTGAGTCTACACTTTTTTCAATCCAACTCATTGAGATCAGTTGAGGTGTTACCATGAATGCTTTTCAGTCCGACTTGGCCATTATAAACGGATTATTTGAGGGCATGTAAATGTAGCTATTGGTTTATTGGCTATCTGAAGCATTTTTAAAATAAGGACACATAACTTATGGTCTAACATGACCATAATTTAATCAGCCCACATTTAAAAGTCATTTTGAAATCAAGAGAATGTATGTATATGCTTTTTTGGTCGTGAATTGTAACTGTGTCCAGGTGTGATGTGACAAAGCAGCAAGCAGTAAATCTAGGGTGACCATACGTCCTCCTCCAGGACATGTCTGGGAAAAAGAGGATGTATGGTAATCCCAAAGTAAATCTGAGGGGATTTTTTTGTGTTTTTTCCCCCCATAACTGTGATGATTGGCAGACATTTGTCATTTACTTGATTTTTATTTCTGTAACCCTGTCCAGAGTGAATGTTCATTAGTCCAAAATCCAGCTCCTCATACTATACTTTTTGGGTGAACTATTCCTTTGGTACCCGACTCAAGCTGACAGATGCACTGATGTGTTTGTCCCTGACAGTGACATGCCTTCCCCAACCGCAGCTGTGCCAACGGTTTTTATTTATTGAGGGGAAGAAAGCCGTTCTTGAGCAGTATTTTTGTGTTTTGTAGTCTCTAAATGATGTAAATGTACAGATATTTGTTACTGTTTGCAAGGGCTAAAACTAAAGGAGTGAGCCAGACATTTTGGACATTCCAATGGAGACGAATCTGTACTGCACTGCAACTGTGTTAGCTGATGTTTTATTCCTTTACTGAAGTACTTTCTGTTGAAAGCAGTAAAACAAAAGGCCTTTTCTTAACCAGTCAAGTGCACCTGAATTTTATTCTTGCATTTGGAGCAAACAGAAAAGAGTTTGTGCTTTTAAATGTGTATGTTTTTGATGTGTGTATTTGTCACTTATCTACATACACGGTGATGTTCTCTTGTATGTGTTGAAAGAAAATAGTTTCATGACAAAAACCTTTAGCATCAAAATGGAGTCTTGTTATTTAACATGAATAAATATCTATGTATGGTGAATTATTTTATTAATAAAAGATGTTTATATATCTTTTGTGCCCTCTTTATATGAAAGTTGGACAGTTTTAGCTCAGCTCAACTGTGCTGCTGAATATCAACAGCCGTTTATTCAGAACTAAAGTGTGTCTGTATGTGTGTGTTGTGAGAAACTGCACATGCAGCCTTTGTTCAAATGTTGCCAAAGCCACAAAGTCCAAGAATCTAGCCGAGCTGATATACTGTTTTCATTCATTTGGCGGTTACCATATTTCCAGTTCCCTAAATTATAAACACTAATAATCTCATTATTAAATACCACATTCTCAAACACTTAAACACACTGCAAAAACTGATACTTAGTTTATCTACAGTTTGCCATCCATAAATGTGCAGAATCATAATACAATATGAATTGTACACAGACCGAAAATGTAACCAGTGTCACTGTCAAGCAAGCACTAGTCAGGTTGTAAACTTTGCACAATGCAATGTAGGCTTCTATTTTCCATTGCCAAACCCTCCGCTGAATATGGTGGAAGTAATATCTTACAGGATGACGTGGCAAAACGTGGAAACTGAAATTGACACATACATTATATCAGCATAGGTGGAGCAAGACACATTACATATCCATACATCTATTTCAGTATGATCTGCTTTCTGTGTTCTTTCTCATTTCATTTTTAGTATTTCAATTAGCAAAACCTCTTCCTTTAACTTTTCGATTAAAAAAGATACCTTGTGAATATTGTAACAAAAAATCCTTATAAAAAGCCATGTTTTGACCACAGGGTGTTTACAACAGAATTAGAATTACAATAGGACTACAACAGAATAAAGGCAAAATGTATACTGCATATTAAATGCTAAATATACAGCAAATACAAAATATATACTGTAAAAAACAACTTATGACATTCATTTATTCTTTTTAGAAAGCATGATAAAATACAGCTACTTGAATGTTTAATAGTTCAAAACAAGCCTTGTGGTCTCATAGTTTGTTGCTGAGAGTCAGTCAAGGGTGCCGAACCTTCAAACAAACGGAAACGCCAAAAATAAACGCCATCGTACTCAATGAACAGATGTACATTCTCTGGCAACTGATAAAGTATTTTGCATACACAAACATCTGGTATTTAGGGACATAGCTCTGCTTATTTATTTACTTTCACAGCAATGTTTAATATTCTACAACAGATCATCTCTCTTTAAAAAAAAGAATACTGGGTTTTAATTTAAATATACAACATTTCCCAAAAGATGAGTCTATTCTAATGACTATAAATATCTAAATTCCTGCACCGGTGTTCTAACCAGAGTCTCTCTCTACTCCACGATCAGTTATTTATGTGCTGGCCTCAGTTTGCCCTGAGAGAATGTGGGTCATCTGCTGATCTGAGACATGCTCCTGCTGCCACAAACCCATGGCCTGACGCAGGCAGGCAGCCAGGAGGTGCTTACACTAGAGAAAAACAGGATCGCAAACGGTTCCAATCATGCTATCTCACACTAGTTTGGTATACACTCTCAGAGAAAAAAGTTACAAAAGCTGTCACTGGGGTGGTACATTTTCAAAAGGCACACCTTTGTACCTAAAAGCGTCCATATTGGTACCTTAAAGGTACACATATTAGTACCTAAAAGAGGGCCTCTGGACGACTACAGTTAAAAAATTATAAACTATATAATGTTTCATATCGTTCGGTATCGATAATTATTGACAATTTTTTATAACCGTTTTTAAAGCAGAGAAATAGAAAAAAAAAGTTTAAATTTAACCACTATATTTATAATTAACAATTTATTGAGACAAACAACAAATACTTTTTGTTTTAACAGTCAAACACACAATAAAAATTTAACAAATATCAAATTTCTAATGTTTTATATGCAGATTAAATAAGTCTTAAGGAAACTTTTGGCTTGTCTCTCGAGGCCACAGGAGGGCGCCATTCACTCAGATTGTATTTGAAAACATATGAGACGCAGTGAAAAGGAAAAAAACCTCCACAAATTTGTGACGTATTTTCTAAAAGTTTAAACTGTTTTAAATTTGCATGGCTACATATCTTGTGTGACACGTGAGTGCAGCAGTCATATTTGTCCATCTAAAAAATACGCTGAATATGCGTTCGGTGTGAATGGCTTGGTTTCGGTTTTCACCTAATCAAGATCTTTTCCGCATTGAGCTTCTATATTTCTCTATTATTTTGAATGAATAACGCAGCAGCGTTATTGTGGGTTCAACTGGACAGACTAACAAAAACATTACAATGCAACGACACTTACATCATCATCGCATCTCCTTGATGCACAGCTCCATTGGATTGTACTATTTTTGCATTCAAATGCAAATGTTTTTTTTAAATTCGACTAATATTCATTCTATCTTCTCATCACAGGCAGGCACAGCACTCAGTTCAGCATGTGTTCGTGTTTGTGTGAGCCGTCTGCATCACTCAGAGCCGACCTTATATTGCGAAATATATCGAAATTTTTTATTTCGTCTATCGAAGAAGGTTTAACAGTCGATACATATCGATACGTTTATCGCCCGGCCTAGCCTAAGTGTTAATATTTATTAGTACCTAAAAGTACAAAAGTGTACCTTTTTGGACAGTTGAGCTTCGACAGTGACAGTTCCCCCCCACCCCCAACCCGAGTGTACTATAGAGATAGAAACAGTATCGGTTTCAAGATCGATATGTATGTTTCACATAATATTTATTTGTGCGTAATGGATAAAAACTTTCACAAAGCAATCCATCTGTTTCGATATGGTGACTGCAAACATGAAACAGCACAGCAGGGGTTAGGGTTTGGGATCGTTAGATTTTTTTATCGATTCAGGTTCGCTTAATCGATCTAGTTTCGATTCCAATAAGATAAAAAATGTAATATAATATATAAAAATAGCAAAATTTAGATGATGGGCAAACCTGTCTTTTTACAAAGTATTCTGTTGCAGCTGAATAACACGAGTAAAAATCAGCAGCCTACAGAACACTGTAAAAAACAACCACAGCAAAAACAACTAGATTAATATAAATTTCAAATATTAAAATGTTAGACAAGTAAACAAATCACTGTAATTAACATTTAAAAAAACTCTAGTTTTCTTTTCATAAATAAAATATAGATTAATCAATTAAAGTTATTAAATATATTCAGTCAAGATCAGTTAATGATTTTCTTTTGTTCTATGATTAACATTAATGAGAGGCAGCGCGTTTATTAGGCTGCTGTCTCTTTAACACAGAACGCACACAGATCTAAAAATACTGCACATGTGTGTTTTCTTTCTCATCTGTTTAAGTTCACGTAAGACAAAAACGGCTGTGCTTACGATGATATACTGACGTAGTTTTCTGCAAACTGGTTGATAAATATGAAAGAAATCAGTTCTGGCCCGTAACAACCTTTTCTACAGTGGAAATACAAGGAACGGTTCGAGAACGGACACAAACCGTGAACCTCTCTTCTCGCGCTTCGTGTACGCTACAAGCAAACAGGGTGCAAGTTCTTTCCGTTCCTGTACTTAAATCGTTTTTAAATCACATTAAAATGCGAACGCAGGAATCGTTAAGCAGAATCGAGTAGGCGACGAGTCCCCGCGCGGCCGTCTCTATCGACTATACCCGGTTCTAAAATGGAACCCGGTTTCGGAAATGACCCAACAGCACATGAATCGGCGGAGGAATGAACATTCACCATGGATAGACGGGGAGTTTATTCCTTTTCATCACATTACGGAAATATAAACAGGATTACAATAAAGGAGAATATTAGTGTCGCCCAAAACAAGATGACTGACAATAAAACTGCTGAAAAGGGGAGAAAAGATGCACTTAACAGGAGGTATTAATGGTGGCTTTATACTAGTGCTGGGCGGTATGACCAAAAAAATATTTCACGATATTTTATATACGCAAAATTATACCGGTTTCACGGTACAATGATTTTTTTTCATGCATGACCGGGTGTTAAACATATTTTCTACTGATTGAGAGAGGAAATACTGCAGTATATTGACCCTATTTTACCGTCATGATGAGTGAATATTGTAAAAAAAAAATACCACACTAAATAGTGACTAAACACGACCCCTTTTAATCATGTTAACCAGAGGTATATCATTGATAATCGCAGAATCGTCCTCTGACTTTTTTTTTGATAAAATCAGCATCTACACTAAAGAGCGGCTATGCGTTGTTTTGGCTTTATTACTTTTTTGTCTCATGCAGCGCCCTGCCTGCGTCTGAGTAACAAAATAAAAAAAAAAAACAACAAACAAAAAAATGCATGTGATATTAACAGACGAACTACGCTCATATTTATAATTCCAAACAATCAGTGAGCGACAGGTGCTAGGAGACGCTGTTTTGTACTAATTTATTGACGTGTCGGCTGCGGTGCGGCCAACTGAATTCGCTGCTTCTCTGCCGCTCGCTGCACAGAACAGACGCTGAGAGAGGTGACACTTCTACGGGAAAGTCAGACCTCGCATTCGTGGGACAGCACTGGCGAAATCTTACAACTGAACCATAACTAAGGTTTATCCAAAAAAGTTGCTAGGTTTGTCAGTATGAATATTCTATGGAAAAAAGCTGCTAAAAGGGTCTGAAAGTCGCTAAATCTAGTGCTAAAGTCGTGCTCGTGTGTGTGGTGGTGAGGACGCGGAGTGATGGCAGGGGATGGCAGGGGAGATTGTGGCGGTCCAATGTGATATGGGATGAAGTTCGCTGTCATCACGCTATTAGTGATTATACCAGCTTCCGTTTCAGAACCTTTCAGTTTTCACCTCGTATAAAAACAGTGTCGCGGTTACCGAACGTTGTGATATAAGCTGACCATATAACGTAGTGCGGCGATTGTCAAAATTAATATCATAGCAAAAATAAACACCGGTTTTCGGTATGAACCGGTATACCGCCCAACACTACTTTATACTATGAAGAACAGACTGTATTTGCTTTATTCTTGACATTCACCCTTCATTGTTGGTGTACAGGTCTGACTGCACACCAGACCCCAGATACCAAGACTATCAAGCCACCAACCTAGTGTCTGATGAGAATCTCACGTCAAGTTCTTGTGTTTTATCTTTGGGTCAGACGGTCGCTGAGAGCAGGCAGGTTAATCACATTTGTGACATTTTCAAGCGCATCAAAGAAAATGCTAATGCATTACACAGAGGGCAATAAAAAAACAAGGAAATCATTCCTCTCAGATTACATGGGCATAAAACGCATTTATATTTCGTTGCAGTTCGATAATAAAGTGAGGTCATGCTATCAGAGTGAAGCAGTGCATTTTGGGGTTGTCTCTGGATTTTCTTTCTCAGACTTGGGGACTAATTTTAGTCTCATTCTCTCCCCTGGGCCCAAAACCAGGCGGATACACATGCAGCTGTGTGGCAACAGACACTGTTGAAAAGGGGCCACAGCATCAAAGAACATACAGTCGATGGAAATAACCACAGCACAAAAAAAACAGCAGGAAGATAAAGAGTGCAAGGAAGATATTTAAATGGAAAGAGGGCAATATTTTTTTTTTTTTTTTTTTTTTTTTTTTTTTTTTTTTTTTTAAGTAAGTAGTGTGCAACTAAAATGGTTTTTAGTAATCAATTAGTCAATAATTTTGCATATCCAATAATGTGGTCAACTAGTTGGTAATATTAATTGTCAACTATTTATCATTAATTTCTGTCAGTGTTTTTGCTTATGGTTTGATGTCAGCCATTCAAGCAAGCAAACGAGAAATGCAGATATAGATACAAAACACACACAAACAGGGCGGTCAAAAGTTTGGAATAATTAAGATTTTTTAAAATGTTTTTGCAAGATGTTCAGCAATGCTGCATTTATTTGATCAAAATATAGTAAAAACAGTAACAATGTGAAATATTACTATAATTTAAAATGACGGGTTAATGTGTAATATATTGTAAAATTGTAATTTATTCCTGTGATGGCAAAGCTGAATTTTAATCAGCCATTACTCAAGTCTTCAGTGTCACATGATCCTTAAGAACTCATTCTAATATGCTGATCAAGAAACATTTATTATTAATATCAATGTTGAAAACATTTGAAGCATCCTGGTTCAGCAGTTGAAAACGGATTCATATTTTTGTGCAGTGATCCATTTCAGGATTTTTGTAATATTATAAATGTTTAAAATCACTTTTGTTCAATTTAATGCATACCTGCTTAATAAAGGTATTAATTTCTTTCATTTAAAAACAAATCATGCTTTCACCACACATTTGAACATTCTGTAGTGTCACAGTTTCCACAAAACTATGAAGCACAAGAACTGTTTTCAACATTGATAATAAAAAACATTATTAATAACAATAATAATGTTTTTAACCATAGTGTTCATCAAATAAATGCAGCCTTGGCAGGGACGCGGGAAGTAGGGGTGCTGAGGGGGCTGCAGCACCCTCTGTTTTCACATGGTTGCAAATGCAAGCCAGGTTTGTTCATTTAAATTTCAGTTTTAGCATTTAATAATTTATTTTTAATGATCTCTGAAATGTAAATTGTATGTGGGCTATAATAAACCAATGTTTATTTTTATAAACATGATTAATTTTACTTGTGATGTTTTTTATATGGGATGATTAGCCTAATCCTCATTAACACGTGACGCTAGTGCCACCACCAACACGGCACACACAGCACCCAACCGAAACATCTTCCGCACCCCATGAGCCTGGTGAGGCCTTAAGGAGTCCTTATTTCACAATATTTAAAGGGGTCATGTGATGCGATTTAAATTTTTCCTTTCTTTTTTGGAGTGTTAAAGCTGTTCATGCATAAAGAAGATCTGTAAAGTCGCAAAGACTAAAGTCTCAAAACCAAAAAAATATTCTTTCTAAACGTGACGACGGCTCAGCCACGCCGTCCTGAAAAGCCGCATGGACACGCCCCCACGTTTAGGTCACTGTGTGGGAAGATTTGCATAACAGAAATTATGATGAAATCAACTAGGGTCTCAGGGTCTGTGAGTGCACTGTGCAGTGTGTGTGTGTAGCTGTGGAGGTGTGGTGTTTGGTGTGTGTGAGTGAGCAGGGAAAGAGGAAGGACCTCACATCAGAATCTCGTTTCTCCTGAGCACAGAGCAAAGCGAAAGCGGTGCACGGGCATAGTAGTGGCAGGATGTGAAGACGTGTACCAGAACGCCCGATCCCACCTAATACATGATGGAGAGAGATGAGCGAGAGATTGAGAGAAGTGAAATGAAATAGAGATGCATGTTGATCAAGTTCACAATCAACAGGCTGACATCTCTAGAGATTTCACGCATTCTAAAAGCATACTTTGATTTTACAGTGTCAGACAGTGCAGGCTAAATAACAGGTAGATCGCTCTATAGTCTCTATGGGAATGAGTCAAACTCAAACACTTTACAATAAAGACAAACCAAACAGTGCTTTTTGGTTGGCAGAATAAATATGTTATTTGTCAATTACACATATGTGCCCAGATTTTAGGTGGTTTTTGGGTGGACTATCCCTTTAAATAGTGCTACAGTGTCAGTGTGACAAATTCTTAAAGTACATATTTCATGAAGTCTCTGAATTGGAGATAAAAAAATTATTATAGAATTTATTTAAAGTCATTCTTGGCATTTCAATAAACCATGTAACCTCATGCACAACCGCACTCAAAAGGACTGCACTGCCGATTCCCTTCAGGGGTTTGTCATTGAAGAAAAAAAAATCTCATAAAAAAGGGTAATAAGAACGAACAAAATCTAATAAGAAGTAGAGACACTTTCCAGATCAGCTTCAATTCTTATTTTGAAATGCTGTGATTGTGTGCATTATGAGACGTCTTCATTCTTCAAGAGGAAAAGCCTCCAGTTGTTTGAGGTATGAAGGAGGTGGAAATCTCATTTGCATTCTGCGCTCTGGAACGTCCCAGAGAGATTCAGCGATGTGTAGATCTGATGACTGGCAAGGTCATGGAATGTGTTCGATTTGTTTAGCAGTGTATATGGGAGCATTGCCATTCTGGAATATGGGAACATCATGTGGAAATGTGTTTCTGTAAAATAGCTTCATATTTCTGGGTTGTTATAGAATCATATACAGCTCAATAATTAAGTCCAAAAGCACCCACACGACAGCAGGCCACCCTAGGGTTGCACAATTAATCGAAATAAAACCAAAAACGTGGCTCAGTGCAATTATCAAATGGCAAAGGCTGTAATAGTTAAATACATATGTGCTGTGTTTCAGAGTGAAGCATGGCACTGTGTTCTTACACGTGAGCAGCGCATTATCAGCCAGTGTTTACAGCATCTTAGAGCAGCTCTGTTCTGCACAAACTCTATCTTTGCATCTGCTCTGAGTTTGGGTTCCTTTAACCTCATTTAGTAATACAATAAACACCATCCATCTTCCCATACTTGAAGCACTTTTCAACTAAAGGGAAGCTTTAAGGGCTCCATTCTATTTTCCGTCAAAATAAAAGTTTGACAGTTTTAACGATTTTAAATGAAGTAGTAAAGCATATTAGTATTGTAATTTTACAAGTATAATGTCAATAATTATCAAAGTATGTTATATTATTAAAATTATATATATATATATATATCTATATATATATAATATATATATATATTCAAGATATGAGGATATTATATTATTCTTAAAAAAAAAATGTTTATTGTAACAGTGAAATATGAAGTGAAGTGTTGTGGCCAAGTATGGTGACCCATACTTGGAATTGGTGATCTGCATTTAACCCATCCAAAGTGTGCAAACACACAGCAGTGAACACACACCGTGAACACACCCGGAGGAGTGGGCAGCCATTTTTTTTGCTGCGGTGCCTGGGGAGCAGTTGGGGATTTGGTGCCTTGCTCGAGGGTCTCACCTCAGTCGTGTTATTGAAGGTGGGGGAGAGTGCTGTACATTCATTCCCCCCCACCTACAATCCCTGCCGGTACGAGACTCGAACCTGTGACCTTTGGGTTACAAGTCCGATTTTCTAACCATTAGGCCACGACTTCCCCGTAAATATAACAATAGTAACACTTTTTATTTTGTAATTTTGTTATTTTTATTTAGTAATATAGCTGCAAGCAGTGATACAGGGCCAAGGGGCTGTAGGGTTGTAGCGCAGTGCAGAGCAGGAAGAGCAAAAACAGCAGAATTTGAATGAACATGAAATACAGCCGGTTCAGAATTATAGGTGAGAATGAACTCCGAATGAACAGAAGTTCAAATGAAAATGAATAAAAAAATATTTATTTATAATCCAAGAGGAATAAAGATTATCCAGTGCTGATCTGGATAATAAAGTAATCAAAATGACACAACATTACACATTTTATAATGTTGCACCACACAAGAATCGAACCCACAATCTCCAGGTCAAGTACCTGTCACCCATCTTGTGACCCACTGAGAATATGAGTGTTCACACAGATGCTGAAGTTCAGAAGTTCAACTGAGAATCAATTCAAAGTAATGAATTTGTACATAAATGCACTGCAGGTCGTATTTAATAGATTCAGATGAGCTAATCCGTGGAAAGGCACGATGCCTGCAACAGAAGCAACTTCTGCAAATTCTGCATCATTTCTTGCCACAGTACTTCTGGCGTTCTGGGCATGTGTGAGTTTTGAAACCACAACATAAAGCACTCAGGATCTGTGGTGTAACACACTGAGCTAGTTGCTCATGCACGTTCAGCAGGCTGCTGAGAAGAGGTTTCAGTTTGAGAATGAGTTCACAATAAAAGTAACCTGATTAGCATGCAAAGCTGACAGAACACTAACGTAGCTTATGGTTAACTTGATAGCTTAAGAGCCACATTAGACAGTATGTTAACTGATTAGCCTGCTAGCCAACTAGCATAAGACAACAAATACAGGCATGATCAAATACAGAGAGTTATTTCTTGGGAACGGAAGCTAATATCAAAAGTACATTCAGTCATTTATATGCGTCTTGGTCCAAAGATCATCTGATCAGATTTTGGACAAAATTGGACAATATTTGTAGGAGGAGTAGCGAAAAAAACTTTTTCATTTACTTGAAAAAAGAATATTGTCATAATCAGAATAACCAAGGAAATGAAAGGAAACAAAAATAATAAAAATTGGACAATGTATTCTGCTCCCCGCGAACCGCAGCAATATGGCTGCCCACTGCTTCGGGTGTGTGTTCACGGTGTGTGTTTGTGTTCACTACTGTGTGTGTGCACTTGGTTGGGTTAAATGCAGAGCACAAATTCCCATTATGTGTCATCATACTTGGCCACACGTCACTTAACTTTCAATTTTTAAATCACATTTAAAATTCCAATCCCAATTTTTATCAGGAAGGGAGGGGGGAAAACGCAATGAAATGGAAATCTTACAACTGGTTCTATAACATACCTTAAACTTTCCATAAGATTCTTTCTTTCTCTCCATGCGTGTTAGTCTCAGTACTGAATGGAACTCATGAAGGTATTATTGTGATGAATAAATCTTAGCGTTGCAGAAAACTCATCAGACCACACACTCCATTATCAGGCAAACATTGATAAATCCCCTGCAGTGAAGCTGCTCGTCTGCCCTGTGAAGAGAAAAGGCCTCGCTTTGTCAAAGACTGACACCTCATCGTGGGTGAGTCACACGGAGGATAATTAGAAACATGGAGCCAAAGGAGTGAAAGCAGTGCAAAGGCCAGAGCCGTTGCAGCGGGAGAGAGCAGGACTGATCCGGACAAAACTCAATACTCACAGACTGATACAGCGCACAGCTTCATTTCACATGTTCACATATTCATAATCCAGCCTGCACAACACATATTACTCTGGTCTTTCTCACATTACATCCGGTCTTGGCTTTGAGAGGAAGATTTTGACAGACCATTATCCGACAGTCAGCAAAACGTCAAAATATCTGGTAACATTTGTTTTATGTGAAGTGATGCTGGAAATTCAGCCAGGTCAGATTAGAGATTCTTTTAGACACAAAAAATTCTGCATAAAGCAAACTAGAGGCGTCTGCAGCCAACAGTGTTTACAGCGTTATATAATAGACAGTGAAGTGCAGTTGTGAAAGCAAGCTGTAAGAGCATTCACTGGTTGTTACCAAATGTAAGTTGTCTATATACGTGTATGTATATTCTGTCTATGTACAGAGATGGCTAATTGGAAAAGAGCTTACAGGATCAGTTTCTTCATGATGTGTGCATTTGAAATATCTTGACCTAGTGTCCCTGTAAAGCATCACTGAGTTTACCAGAATCTCTCTCAGTCTTCAAAAAATAGGCACTTAAAACAGGTAAGAATTACTCTAGCACTTAATCTTTCCCGAAAAGATGATCTCTACATCGCTGTCCTAACTTTTCTGGAACTTCGTATTGCATAGTTCCTCTCGAAGATCTTTGTTGTGGTATACCTCATTTGCAAGTTGCTTTGGAAAAAGTTGTGAATGATTACGTTGCTGATCAAATGATACATCTTAAAGAAATAGTTCATCCAAAAAGTAAAATCTTCAGTTACTTACCCTCATGTCATTCCAAATAAGACTTTGATTAATCTTCAAATACAAATGAAGATAATTTTGAAATATTTATAACATCATGGGTCTCTCCATTGAACGTCCAGGTAACCAAAACTCAGAAGGCATTGTAAAATGAATCCATACTAATCAAGCAGTTTAATCCAAGTCATGTGAAGAGATACAAATGCTTTATATGATTAACATTTAATTTAGTCTTTCATTCACATAAAAACACAGTGCATCACATATGGTAAACAATATACACCAATATATGGGAAAGAATAAAAACTTGTGCAAGCATCACGCGCTACAATAACCCTAATTGTTTTAGCTACACTGTCACCCTCCTCACGTTCTTTATTTCACACTTTTCTCACATTTGTGTGGTGTCCATTATTACGACTGTATGCGCGATGTTGCCTATTCGTTAACAACTCCCCGCCATGATTAACCTGACTTGAAAAAGTGTTCCAAAACATTCTTGTAACTGTTGCCCTTTGTTGTACCCTGTGCTGGTTTATGTTGTCCTGTAGATTACCCACACCCCACCCCGTCTTTATGATTGCCAGGCCTCCCCCTCGGCATTCACCTCACCTCTGTGTTGCTCCTTTGTCGCCCATTCACGCGCGTTCTGCCCTTCTCACTGTGCTCCTGTGCAGCGTTTCCTTCTGCACCTGGCTCTTTTGTTTTCTGTCCCACCCCTGATGCGATGTCTCTCATTGCCAGCTGTATTGACCACGACTATCAGCTGCTTCCATTTCTTCACCCGACTAAGCGCAGCCTTGCACTGCCAGTCACCACCCCCCACCAGAGCTTCGCGCGAGACGTGGCCGAGCCACCGCGGGACCCTGCCCAGTCATCGCCTCGCAGCCGCGCTGCTAGAGACCGATGCAGAAGCAGAACCGTGCTCTAAGCACCATTTGCCCACTGCACGTGCCAGCCCCACACAAACTGGACAGGATCTCACTCTGACCCCGTGGTGTTGTGCACACACTCGAGCGGCGACAATCGCTGTGTCTATTGGTTTTTATGGCCCATTTACAATGTAATTAAACTCTTCTACTGTGCTAGTGAGCAAAAAAACGCGTCACGACCCGCACTTGGCGTAGTCAACCGGTGAAGGAGCAACAACCGATGAATGCACACACCACTCTGCCACACGTCCGGCTGACTGTAACCATGCTATTTGAGGCGTGTTTGATACCCGAACTTTAACTCTCTTCAAACCACACACCGACTAATCGCGGCCGGATTATGGTTGGAGTGTTTGGAAAGGCCGGGATTTAATCTGTCAGGAGACGCCAGAAGGGATGTCACAGCGATGGGTGCCTACAGGAAGTCGTGGTTGGAAACTTTGGATGCTCGTGGGGACGTGGTTATGTAGGACTGAAGGTGCTGCGAATTAAATGCTTTAAAAATTTAAGGCTTTACATCTAATGAAGGTAGTTTTAGCTGGAACATGGTCACAACAATAGAAAAATGTGACATTGATAAAAGGATGATGCGGGCAAGCGCTCTAATGAAATCTATCATGGGGATTGGGCCAACATGGAGAGGGTAATTCATGGAGAAAGGAAAAAAACCAAAAGCTCTTTTGCATGAATAAGATGACCAAGGAAAATAGAACAGGAAACGCACAGGACCGGATAACAACAACGTCATCCTCCTGTACAGCAATCGTTTTTAATATTTATTTATATTCCTAAACCTGGGAGCCAAAAAAAAAAGAAGAGAAATAAAACAGAAAGAGGGGAATGAGTTGTGCATCAGTCACGGATACATGCTGGTGACAATCTGAGTATGAACACAGCGTAGTGCGACAAGATAGGACATGTGGCCCTGTTACAAAATCTGTGGAGGACTCTTAGACCCTTAACAACAATCATAATTTCAATAAGAGCAGTCAGGACTTTTAGGCTCGTGACTGAGTTTGGAATACATTGGCGGGAGTATAAAAAGGATAATGCTGTTTCAAGCATTCAGTACGCTCGGGCTCACATTGTGCGAATTTTTAAAAGTCTTTTGGATTGTACTTGTCAGACTGTAGCGAAGCATGGGGAGTTCATGTCACACCTGTGGATCTCAGTTTGAAGTGTTAATGTGCAGGAACACACGCTGTACGGGACAGGGAAAAAACTGTAAATCCGTTGAGTTTACCATAAAAACCCATACACGTCAGGTGAAATGCGAGCTGATTGAATCATTAAAAGTACTTGAATGGCGGCCAAATACCGGCCAATTTAAGAAGAATAAGCGGTACTAGCAAGGCGATACACACCATATGAAAACAGCAGCGTTAACTGAATGTGGATCATTTCCCAATTCGTTTAGACAAGCAAAAAAAAAAAAGGAAAGTATAACCTAATGATCAGGGATTCACGGGGGTGAGGCCTGGTTTCTGCGGTTAGAACGGAGACTCTCTAGGGACATCGGAGTATGGACTTGTCTCTGAAAACCGAAGACCGTTGACGGTCGGGTGTAGAAGGCACATTGACGGTAGGACGGTGCGCAAACTTATGACACTGTGTTTTTTTTCCCAGAATTTCGTCTGAGGTAAAATTTGATCGCAACAGCCATTAATCGGCTGACGGTGAACATGTCAAACCAGCAATCAAATACTACAGATTTTAGCCTAGGATTATAAGAATATTTTAGGATTTTCAAAATTGGTCTCAAAATCAAATCGTGGCCAAAATCGCACAGTTTAATCAGCTAAGTCTGGATCCCAACCTACTTGATGAAGGGCACACACATCAAAGCATCTTGAACCAAGACTATGCCACACACGCTGCCGGGCCTGACAGGAATACACTCCACATTATTCAAAGTCAAGACGTCAATTGAAACTAGATTACCACAGACATATGTATAGGCTATATGGCTTTATCTTGATTTGACACAAAAATGTCCTGTCTACAATTTCCCCTGAGGAGACATGAGTGACATGTGTTGAGTATTCCCATCGAGCCCGTCATCATGGCAGCGTACAGCAGCCGATGAGAAGCCGCACAGTGTTTCAAAATACGGGAGATCAGCCGAGATACAGCATTAACACAATAAATCAGAGGTAGACTTAGGTGCTGAAACAATTTTGGCATCACCGCAATGGCCCCAATGTGTGTGGTTTGGGTGATAGGTTCTGGTGTAGCTGCACTACGGAAAAGAATTGAGGGGAAGCCATGAACAAACAAACATCTATTTTACAACTAGGGAGGCCTGCTCACTCCGTCAGAATTTTTCACAGCCGGACTACGGGGCCGCTGGCGAGTACCGGATACCGGATGCGATGGTGAGAAGGCTTCAAGGACGGCGGCTTAGATTTAACCTTTTTTTTGATTCATTGGGCGCACACACCGGCCCGCAGGGTAACTTTCCGGTCCGTGTTTGTTTATCTCAGTCTGGCTATGGCGCGGGGCTACAAACGCCGTTAAAAGTTAAGGTGTGAGTAGACTGAAGAGTGTAAGGTAAAACTTAGGTGAGTTGTGCTGTGGAGACGGGTGTTTCCCCAATGACATTAGTTACTTATGTGGCGTTCGACCAAATTTCAGAAACAACGCTGACCCCACTTTTCACAAAAGGAATGTTGACGTAAGAATGAATAGGAGCACGGACTCGGCACGTTTAAAAATCAAAACGAGGCGCCGGTGTTTTTATATCACTATATTTCTGAAGGAAGACTATCTTTAGAAATTTTTCGATGTCATTTTCATTTCATCTTGCATGTTATATGCCTGTTAAAGCAGCGTTTGTGAGCTCAGCGCGGCTTTGTGTACAGCCGCATTACGGTGATACAATCCTTGGTTGAGTCTCCGCTATGTTTAAAGCACCTATGCTGGCAGAGATGATGAATTGAGCGACATGGCTTAATTCACGGTAGAGTCGTATGATTTACGCAGTAAACTATTTGCTTTTCGCTATACCACGGGCGCTGCGGAACTCTGTGGGTGAATAAGCTAAAAGATAGTGCACGAAAGCCTTTGAATATGGGGCCAGGAGGCCGGGGTCGCGAGTGGATAAAATAAATCATAAATGATGCAAATATTAACTAAATTTTTTTAAAATAATTTTTTTTCATGAGGCAGACGATTTGTGTGTGTTTCATTCGCCTGATCGGGAAGTTGCAGTGACAGAAACGGTGACAATTCCAGATTAAGTTTGAAAGGAGTCAAGCCTGTGTTAATGCTATTGAGTTGGCTAATATGACCAAAGAAGATATTTTGTTTTATAAACAAATGTTCATTTAAAAGCAGCCCAAGATCAGCGTGTTATGTTACCTTTATCCCTTACGGCTCTGGCGAGGTTTTGTTCCGTCCTCCACGCTGTGACAACTCACAAAAGATTTTTTAGCCAAGCAGCGTGGAGAGCCACTTCAGAAACATGCCGTGGCTGGCCGGTATAAACACAAACATTAGAGCGGCACCGCTCATCAGTCCGGTTCCCGTGGTGGCCGTAATGCGCCGCAGACGTGTGCCGTGATGCGCAGATCAGCTCTAGTCTTTAACATCACTGAATCTGCTGTTAAAATTTAACCATCCATTCATCATATCATCATGGAAAACAAACACGACAAATAGCTAATTTTTCATTGTTTCTCGAAACGTCATAGCATCTCCACACCGGCGATGGCATGACTGCGGCGCCAAATCATTTATGTAACCACGCATCATGTATGTCGTCACGCGTTGACGTCATCAAATTGCGATCGGTTCGTGAGATCGGCCAAGTGTAGTGCGTTACCCGATCGAGTTCATAAATGTGATTATCGGCGATACGATCTTCGGCGATGATCTAGTTGGTTTTGTTTCTTTTTATGTTATTTTTTTTTTGGAGCATTTCTAATTTTACCCCATAACCATAACCCCATAACGTAGTTAATGGTTTGTTAAGCTAGAATTTGATCTTAAAATAAAGTGTGACCTTTAAATCTTTATATCATTTGTATATAGATTGACAAATGATATTCACCATTTTATTTAAATAGTCTGCCATGCTGTTATATAGATCTCACTGACATTACAAACATTCCAGAATTGTATCTTTTGGCCATATGAATATCAGCAACTGCACACCAACTTGCTATTTCTGCTCAGTTGGCAGTCCTGAACAAAATGTAGGTGTTTTATCTCCACACAACTTTTTTGTGTTAAGAATTCAGAATTATTTCAAATGTCAGGACTTCACAGGGTTAAATTAATTTCATTTACTATCTGCTTTCCGTGGGCGGTAATAACACCAAGCAGTTTGTAAATAAGAAAATCTAATAAGCCTAATTTACATAGAAAGTAGGCGTGTTTGTGTTGAAATAACAGTGATTTAATATGAATAAGCATGCGGCTTATTAGTGACTGGTTTAAACTGGACTGCAGATGGTCAGCGAATAAGAGCAAGGTTTATGCTCTTAAACACAGCTTGAGAAAGTGTCTATCAAGTGAATTGTCCCTTTTACACATTTCAACAACAGGACTGGGCCAACAGTCACAGAGTTGAGCTAAACTGAGAAACAGATCTGAACATCCCCCACACTTCAAACTGCCTGGGGCATATAGAGAGATGGGAGAAGAGATTACAGTAGGAAATGCTACCTTTCTGTACGCGTATACATAAAACATGTGGGAGTACAGAAAAACAAGAGATTTCTAGTAACTGCTGAAAGAAATGCACTGTGTTTAACTTTATTATAGAGCTGGGGTTTTTTTTTCTTCTAGCCTTTCTTAAAGGGGTCATACGATGCGATTTAAATTATTCCTTTCTCTTTGAAGTGTTACAAGATCTTAGTGCATAAAGAAGATCTGTAAAAATGCAAAGACTAAAGTCTCAAAACCAAAAAGATATCCTTTATCAAAGTTAAGACTCTGCCACGCCCCCCCTAAAACGGCCCGTTCTAACACGCCCCCACATATCTACCTAACTATGTGGAAATATTAGCATAATGCAAACCAAATGTGCACGCAAAGAAAGAATGCCTGGTTTCAGTAACCGCAGTTAGTGTTAAAGCAGCATGTCAGGGAGACGCTGTGGGTTTCAGTGCGAAAGCAAAAGCACTTATTTGGCCTTCCAGAAAGAGTGCATTTAGGAATCTTTAAGGTGACACAACAGAAAACAGCAATGCATTTTATGGACGATTGTTTCGTGAACCTAGGAGAGGAGGTAGTTCTGACTTTGCTATGACAAATCTGGCGCTTCTGAATCAGCGACTAATATGTTTTGTTATTAGTTTAAGTATTTGCTATTGACTGTTCAAATGCGGAAGTTTGCGCATCGTGTGTGTGTGTGTGCGTGTGTGAGCGAGAGAGCGGATCAGCGCCGTGAGGGAGAGAGAGACGGAGTGAGAGAAGAGAGGAAAGAGTAGAAGAAGAGAGAGAGAGGAGAGGAGACAGATGAAGCAGCGAGAGAGAGACAGAGGGATTGAGTGAGTGAGAGAGAGAGAGAGAGGAGGGTCACATCACAGTGGAGTCAGATCTCTTAACCGTGGCTTGTGTACTGCAAACACATACCAGCTCATCACTGTGTCTGTCACGCGACTATGTTCCCCTTTCGGGCTCTGTCTATACATTTATTTTGAAAGATGAAGCTCAATATTATGGTAAGGGGCGTTACATTTCCAAAGAGTGCTTGCAGTGTTTGGCCAATCACAATACACTGGGCCAGGGGGGCTTGGGGGCAACAGGCAGGGACTGCGCTTCTCGGCAGGAGGGACTTTGGAGAAAAACGAAGCGTTTGAGAGAAGCGGGGCATACTACAATAATGTACAGTATTTGAAATAATGTGTTTTTTGAACATTAAGCATGTCAACATATTCTGTTACACCAAATACACAAAATAATGATCTTTAAAAAAGGATCATATGACCCCTTTAAAACTCTTCCTGGTATGTCACCACACTACTCACCACAAAAGCAATCTCAAGCACACTGATTTTAATCTTCTTTTGCACTTTTCTGAAGATCGACAAGTGATGATGTGAGTACATGTTACAGGTAGATATCAGCAACATTCTAAGTATGAGTTAATGTCAACATGAAGAAAATGTTATCTGCAGCCCATTTTACGCACATGTGACATGCAAAAGATGAACTTCGACATGAAAAAAATCTGGTTTAGAATGCATTGTGAAAAGAGGTTGTTGGAAGAGTGGAAGTAAAAGGGATGCGTGAAGTTTCAGAGGTAGAGCAGATAATTACATTTTGATTAAAGATTATAAACACATTTTCCCCCTTTGGAATAATATGCATCAATAAATCGTTCACAATATACCAAGCTTTTAATTTCATGCTGACATCCCATGACTGCTTCTCATCCCTTTTTATAGCATAAAATAAATGCTTGATGCCTGACAGCCTGCTGTTTAGTGCTGGGTGATAAATCTCAATAAGAATAAGAACATGCATTAAGAAAGCAAATATGGTTATTTTGATTATATTGATTTCATGAGTGTCTCTATTCATTTGAAATCACTGCCAGCCTAGCCCGACGTCTTGGGTGTTATTTGTAACACCAAAAATTGGTATGACAGTGCAGGCAAGCACAGTCTTGCACAAACTTGACTTTTACAGACCTCACTATGCAGTGTCTTTACACAAAACTTTAAAATCCTCACTTGTGCAATTTCATGAGCAATTCTTAAGACTAAAACATAGACTTATCTATATACAATATCAACTAAGAACTTTGCTTTTACCAATAAAAAATAACCTTTTAAAAATATCAACATCATCTCAAACTACCTGCATTCTTTCCATAGTTGTCCTACAGTGAAACGGCCCACCTTATTAAGGCACACCGAGATATTTGGCACAGGCTGATAAAGCAGCTGGTGTGACAAACACTGAGCATTATTTCCCAGCGACTCAAAGGCCAGAGCCATTAGTGTCAGTGGAGCATTCTCACAACAGCCTGCACTGATCTGCTGCTGCCAATGTGTGTCAACTTTATAGAGGAAGAGACGTTCATCATTAGACCAAGAGAGAAGCTGCCCATGTCCTGTTTACTTGTCATTGTGCGTTAGCAGAAAGTCAAAATCAGAGGCAAAGTGTCAATGTAAACAAGATTTTTAATTTAAATATGTCCAGAATTAAAAAAAATAATAGCATTTAAATTAATAGAAATTAATATAGACATACATATAAAAAGTACACTAAATGTTTCCTTTTTTAAAGAAATTAACTTTTATTCATCAAGGATGCATGAATGCGCAAACAACAGTTAAGTCATTTACTTTGTTATAAAAATTTATCTTGTTTCAATTAAATGCTCCTAGCCGTCCACATCTCGTATCCAATTTATCCTGAACTTCCTATTTACACGGAAAAATATTATTACAAAGCAGTTAGTTTCCAACTCGTGATAATGAGGCAAGACAATTTCTTCAAGCACCTTGAGCATCAGGATAATCAGCTCGATAGGATGATTTTCTTGGTGGCTGCTGTACGTTTAAAATAGAAAAGAGTTTTTAAAACAGCACTATTTTACAAACATAGCTATTTTACTGTAATTTTGATCAAAACTAAATGCAAGAATTGGGTGAGACCATAAGAGGACTTTCTTTTAAACATTGGAAAAAACCATTCTTACGGACCTTGGTGTGCGGAGATATATGGCAAAAATATCATATCACGATTTTTTTTCAGGAAAATCACAATTCACGATTCTTTGTCATGTTGGTTTTAATATTTTGCAAGATGTCTGAGCATTACAGCCAAACTAATTTCCTTATTATAACAAAAAAACCAAAACCTACAAGGTACAAAAGCAAAATAAAAAAGAATGAGCATACTTAGGCCAAAAATCATATTTTATATTGGTTATTAACAAAGTAAGAGGCCAAAGATCACATTACAGATGCCCCATAAACACAGATTAAAAAATAACCCGTGCATTACTTCAGGCTAAAGAGCTGACTTAGCAGGTTCAAGAAATGAATGAACAAACTAAAATATAAACACTGATCAATGCACTGTAAAATATACTTAATCTGATAAGCAACTGTATTGAAGTTCTTTCAGTCAAGAGCAGGGATGGGACTATTCATGTGTTTGTTGTTTATGAACATTTGTTCACCAAAAGAATGTTAAATTCGGATATAAATACCCACTCTCAAGTGTTTAACACTCAATAAGTTTCTTTATTCTGTTGAAAAAGATTATTTGAAGAAATTGTGGGCACCAAACATTGATGGTCAACCGGTTGACTTCCATTAGAATTTTTTTCCCTACCTATCAAAGGTACAGTGGGGACCAGCAATAAAAGGTTTGGTTACCCACATTCTGCAAAATATCTTCTTTTGTGTTCAGCACAAAGAAAGAAATTAATACAGGTTTGGAACAACATGAGGGTGAGTAAATATGACAGAATTAATGTGGTGAAAATGCCTTTAATGAAGAGGCAGCAAGTTTAGTCACTTATCAGTCTGCTATCACTTTAAGGACACTGCACGCATCTAATATACCTGGCACACATCCTTTTTCTTTAACTGTTACTTCACTTAGACAGAACCAACTTGTGTAGACAGCTGGTGTGTTTTGAAAGGATGGTAGCGCAATCAGATGCAAGAAACTATAAGTCCATAAACGGTGGTGTGACAGGCTCTTGTAGTGTGCGACCTGCAAATAAGGTTATTTTGTGAGTGCGAAAGTGCAGGGTCCGTGAATGTATATAGCACCTGAAACATTGCGAACGTGAATTCTGTCCCGTTGTTCAGTATAGTGAGACGGAGGGTGCCAGAAACTGCAGATTATAGAATTGTGCGCTGTAGGTTTAGGGGATATTTCTTCAATAAGCAGATGGCCAAAAGGAGAAAAAGTATAGTTTAGTTAATATAATAGTTAGGTTTCTCCTTGTGTTATCCATCTACTGCTCTCAGTAACTTTGGGCGTGGTTTTTAAAGTGTGTCCTCTGTCCTACCGTGTACTAGAGTCGCCAACCAGAATACAAAAAATAGAAGTAGAGGTCATGGGCCGGGGACTTAACAGGGGTTGCAGGGCTGCAGCCCAGCATAGGGCTCCGCCTTGTAGGGGGCACCCGCATTAACCCGTTTATTTGTTCAGTTATGTGCCAGTCAGAAATTATTAGACGCATTTCAACTGTGCACACGGGCCAGCCGGGGCTAACAGCTTACAACTACGACCTTCGAAGCCATAATCAAACAGCATTTTTAAACGTGAATTTATTTTCTTTGTTTTTACATAGGACACAGGACCAGTATTAAATCACGTCTGCGCTGGGGGCCTGCGCGATAGCCCAGGTTAATTTGTGGATCGCATGGATACTTTAAACGGTTCCATTAAGCCTTGAGCCCAAAGAAGAGCTTACATTACAAAGAAATATGATGCAATCTCCCCGTCACGCATCACTTTTTTAATATTACATCTAAACTTTGACTAGGCAAGACATGTTGCCTATTAATTGT
>JADLZN010002244.1:0-18811 GCA_018155175.1 Sinocyclocheilus anophthalmus | reverse complement strand
GGAACACAAAAGGAGATGTTTAGCAGAGTGTTCACGCTGTTCTTTTCCATAAAATGGAAGCACACAGTGACCAAAAGCCTTTGTATCAACCTACAAAATGGCAATAAAGCACCATTTATCATCATACTATACATGTCATGAGACAGAGTTTAAGCAAAATATTATCGATAAATAATGACATTTTGGTCCACACAGAGACTTGAAATAATGCCTGTTCACACCAAGAAAAATAACTATAACGAGAATAAAAAATAATTTCTTCATGCCTTAAATATAACTCTATCCTTGCCTCATTTAGTATATGCGAATCCAAGAACATGCAAATTAGACCACACCTCCTCTCAATCGCACCAGTTTGGACTACCTGTTCCACTTTCTTGGTTAACTGTAGTAGTAAATGCTACACAATGGCAAGTGGCGATATTGGATTAATTCAGCCATATATGTCTGAATCAGAAACTGATTCCAAAGAAGAGGAGGAAGAACGAATTATACAGGGTCATATAGAATTTAATGTATCAGAATGTATCACGCTCTACAACGTCGGACACGTAACAGTAATTGATATCATTAGCCTTTGGATTGACTATGTTATTAAACAGCTAATAATGTGTTGCTAATGTCACACAAACCATGTTCCCGTTCGCCATCTCAGGCAGCTATCTTCTAAAAATCAACATCCTTAGGTAGAAAAACGCTTTGAGAAATGATATAAAAATGCCCAACCTCGGAAAAGTATGTTGGGATTCGGTGTTGTTAGTACCAAAAAGCGGTTTGAAACGGGCAAGTTTCCTACAGCTGTGGCACACTGCGGTTTTTTAAGGAGAAAATGCTCAGAAATGGCGTTGACTGATGAATTTGCACATGGTTTGTCTTTAGCATATGATAAAAAAACACCGGATAGCAGTAACAAATTTAAAAACTTGATTTCATCAACAGGTGAGCTTTAAACACACTGAGCTGATTGTCTGTAAATGGGTTATGCGCTAGAAAAAAATTGTCTGAAAGTGATCCAATGCAGATCATTATCTGTTGTTATTGTTATAGTGATGAGGACTTTCTTGTTCTCACAGACATAGAATGATTTTTAAAACTTCACAGATATCGCTATAGTTATTGTTCTTGGTGTGAAAGGGCCTATATAGAGCACAGGTCATATAGACTACTCTTTTTTGATACCTTTAATGGTGCTTTTTGTCATTTTTGAAGCTTGTCTGTCCCTAGTCACCTTTTATTTTTAATTATATGAACAATCTGCTAAACTTTTCCTTATGTGTTTCACTAAAAAGCATCATGAGCACACGTTAACAATTCTCATTTGTGAGTGGATTACTTCTTTTAAATCTACAGTGATTAAAGTGAGTGATGACTACAGAAAAAAATGGGTAACTTGATATGCACTGCTACAACAACAAAACCTCCAATCCATCACAAGTCTATGCCGGGAATTCACAGAACAGTGATCAGTGACTTCCCGCAATGTGGAAACTAATCAGCACTGCACTCTCTGCTGGTAGCTACTGCTATTGCACCATGGTGAGGTAACCGCCACATGTCTCAGAGACAGAGCACACTGCTCACTCATAACCCCTCCTGATGTTATAGCGAATGGATGTTTAAAACTAAAGCTCAATCTACTTCTATCTCTGAAATATATTCACTTCAGGGCCATTAAATAAAGCACCATAAATATAGATAGATAGAAATGGGAGATAAGAACAACTTCTGTGAAGATATTCATCTGCAAAGATGGTTATTATTCAGAGCACCTTTTTAGAAGAGTGCTTTGTTGATAAAGGCTGATTTACTTCTTAACTGAAGGCAAAGCTCAAGTGAATGCAAACATCAATCAGGTTTCAACTACAGTATAGTAGCACATCCGGACCAAACAAATAACCCTTTCTGTACAAGACAAAAATAAAAAGTTATGGTAAAAAGAATCTGTAATCACAAAGAAAACGATAAATATGCAAAACTTCAGCTCCAGGACACGTGCCGGAAGCCACACCGGTTGAGGCCTGGCTCAGTCCGGCTCGCACTTGCCCTGATGGGAAGGATATGAGAGGAGGGGTTGGGGTTCTGAGACGGTTTCCTCCTAGTCCAGTTTCACTCCAGGCTTCTCTGTGTTGAGGAGGTGAAGGCTGTCATCTATGAGAAAGCTACAAGAAACAAAAAACAAGGAAAACATGCACTGTAAAAATAATTGTGTATGTTTTACAAGAACATTTCTTCTTAAAAATGTCATGTTTAATTCACGGTAAATTCCGTTTGGTAATTATTGTGAATTTGCAGAATTTCTAACCGAACACAGCTTCAAAGTAAATCATACACCAAATGTTTTAGGGTAGTTAGTTTTTGTTGTTGTTTAATACAAGCACCGGGACCCATTTCTATAGAACCCTGCACATAACACGCGGGAAAAAAATTCATACTTTAAGTATTAAGAAATGTGTAAAAACTATAATATGTGCACCATAATTAATATGTGCAATTTACATGCTGCAGACACACAATTTAGACATACAGGCCGTGCATGTGTACCTGTAGAAGAGGAAGTGGACGGGCACGGTGCTGAGGTGCCAGACGGCATGAGCGTCTAGAACCCAGAAGAGTGGAGGGAAATCCAGCAGCTCCAGCAGGGCAAGACCATGCAGTAAGAGCACCACCATCCCACACTTCCACCAGTACGGCAAAATCCTCCGGTTCAGCCAACACCAGCACAGCCACCATAACAGGTTTATCATGCCTGTGACAGATGGGTGAGAAACAAATACCTAATGTAGCCTATTACTGTATCAGTTTTGTTTTTAAACCTTTAAGGCTGGAATACACACCACGACTTTTAAAAACTGAACAGATATTAAAATACTGGACATCATACACTTACCGACTTTGTAAACAGTCACAAAGGAAAAACTGGGCATCATACACTAAACAACTGAGGAGACAGGTACTCTACCACCGTGGTCCGATAACAACAAACTCACGCAGAAACGTGCGCCTTGTTGCTAGGAGATGAGTGACAAATGAAAACAATATGCATTCTAAAATCGTCTTAAAATATCAAACCTGTTTGATCCTCCGACTGGATGGAATCATAGTCTGAAGCTGAAAAATCGGAGTCTGTGACCATCATACACTACGCGATTTTCTATGAAATCTGTCAACTCAAATCTGCAGACTGGCTCTGAATTTCGGCAACTAGCGTCAACTTATCCAAACTGTAAATCGGGGGAAAATCAGGGCAAAAATCGTGTAGTGTATTCCAGCCTTTAGTTTAAGTGTTACATAATGTGGAAGCTGGTCTTGCACTGATTCAGTGATGAAATTCAGTTATAAATTACAGTTTAAAATATATATATTAACACAACATGCATATATATAAAAAATATACACATAGAGAGAAACAAAATTATCTTATATACACACAATATGAATTAAATTGTAATATTTGAATATTACTGTTTTTACTGTATTTTGAGCAAATAAATGCACCTTGGTGAGCATAAGACTTTTTTCAAAAACATAAAAAAATCTTAATCCATTCAGAATGTAAATATAATTCAAACCACATCATTGTTGTAGGATCATACAAGTTCCTGTGTACCATTTATGCCTTTTCCTTCTTATTGTTATTTTATTAACCTTTTTTTTTTCTTTAATTGAAATGTCAAGTGAAGACCTGTAGACCTAGTATTTACACAAAGCCGAGTGTATTAACATATAACAAAAAGCTTAAAAATGACCAAAAAACAAGCACTTTGTGAAAACAATACAAGAAAATCTATCCATGTTTACATGAGATTTTGAAATGATAAATCCTGTCAAAAATGTTACAAAGCTGACAGAACAACTGATGCAGGCATTTACATGCAAATATCTACAGTGATCAATAAATGAACTGTGCTTTGATTACAGTCAATATGAAAACGCATTCAAAACTCATTTTAATCCAGTAACGGGATATTTTTCTGAATGAAACGGGATATTAAAAATATAGGTCATGACTTAATTTTATTCCATGGGAATTGACTGGATTGTGAAAAGTCAGACCTCAATATTTTGTATTCTGTGTAATACCAATCCCCAGTTTTTATTTGGAATAAAGTACGCTGATGAATCATTTACACAATAAGAAACCCAGAAACATTTATTAAGATAAATACAAGTATTACAAATATTAAGTAAATACAATCCATTCATAGCCTTTTCCAAAAACAACACAAAAAACATTTAGGACATTTTTACATGAACTTACACGTTATCAGCTTATCATAGGCACTGTAGAATCATGTATGTAAACACACTGCTGTATTCACAACACTTACCTATGGTGGCATTGGCAGCCATGTTGTACCCGTAGTCAAAACTGACAAAGGTCAGATAAGACACATGAGACGTGAAGGCCAGAATGAGCAGAACTCCCACCATACTGGAAATTGCAGGCCTACGCAAGCCCAACGTCCTGAAACACAAATATCAATCCTCAAATCAACATCATTAAACTAAAAGCAATCAGCACCAACGAAGCGGGGGTTACAGGGAATGTATAAACAGCCAAAGGGGCGTGTTAGAAAACCCCTAAAAACACCCCGTGGCTCGTTGATTTATAAATTCACTGTATACCACGGTTTCACGGGGGTTATTGCTTTTATAAAATGGTTATTCCATTTACGTAGTAAGGTTTCACAAAATAAAAAAAGTTTTATGATATTAATAAAAACATTATTCTTTCACCAAACAATGTAGCTCCTCAGAAATAGTTGTGGTTGCTACAAAGTGTTTGCCGAGCAACACACAGAAGTAAAAAAGGTGAATGTTTGTAGAGTAATTTACAACCGCTTCGAACATGGCTCAGCCAATCAGAATCAATATCCGTTTTATTAAAAAAAAGATTAGCAAGCACTGTATATTGTTAATCAGCCATTTATTTCCTGTACACTCACCTTACACAGCACAAGTAGATAGAGTAAAGAATGACAGCTGATGCACAGAAGTAGTCCATCTTCTATAAAACAAAGACAGAAAATCTCTACCAACACTATTTTTTTGCCATGACAGGCATTACTCTTAATCCAAGAACATAAGAAAATGTTTAGAATTTGTCTCTGAATCATCTCTTGAAGGGTTACCTCTGTTAGATAGGTGTCTCTCGTGTGGAACACTGTAGACCAGAACCATGCATTCAGGGAAACCTGCAGAGAGACGCAAACATGGTTGAGCACAACCTACGTTTACAGCGAGGTCCAATTCCACTTAAAATATGTTGGTGTGATTTTCGTAAATAATGAAATTAACTGTAAAATAAGTATCTGAATTGAGATGTTCGTATTTGGTTGTACCATTTTGATTTAAAGGGGTCATATGATGCGGATTTTCACGTTCCTTCTCTTTGGAGTGGTACAAGATGGTGTTGCATAGATTAAGATCCCTGAGTTGCAAAGATAAAGTTCAAACAAAGAGTATGTTCTTTCTCAAAGTTTAAGACTCTGCCACGCCCCCCTAAAACGGCTCGTTTTAACATGCCCCCACATGTCTACATCACTAAGTGGGAAGATTTGCGTAACGCTGCGCAAATGTTCACGCAAGGAAAGAAGGTGTGGTTTCAGTAACCGCTGTTAGTGTTGAAGCAGCATGTCAAGGAGACGCTGTGTGTTTCAGTGCGAAAACAAAAGCACTTTATTTGGCATTCCGAAATTAGATGCATTTAGGAATCTTTAAGATTACTTACAACAGAACAGCAATGCAGTTTATGGACGATCGTTTCGTGAACCTTGGAGAGGAGGTAATTCTGACTTTGCTTCTGAATCAGCTACTGTTTTGTATTAGTTTAAGTATTTGCTATTGACTGTTCAAAAGGGCAGTTTTGCGCAGCGTTGTGTGCGTGCGTGCGCGCGTGTGTGTGAGAGACAGAGAGAGCGGGAGAGAGACCAGCTTCATCACTGTGTCTGTCACGCGACTCTGTTCCCCTTTCGGGCTCTGTCTTTACATTTATTTTGAAAGATGAAGCTCGCGATTATGGTAAGGGGCGTTACATTTCCGACGTGTGCTTGCGGTGTTCGGCCAATCACAATCTGCACTGGGTCAGCTGGCCAATCAGAGCAGACTGCGCTTGTCGGACGGAGGGACTTTGTAGAAAACGAAGCGATTGAGAGAGGCGGGGCATATAGGACCAACAATAATGTACAGTATTTTAAAAATAAAATAATGTTTTTTGAACATTAAAGCATGTCTACATATTCTGTTACACCAAATAATGATCTTTAAAAAAGCATCATATATGACCCCTTTAATGACAACAGCACTGGAGATGCCATGAACAAAACTGATGATCATGTGATCCAGCATGATTTCAGAATGTTCCAAAGAGTATGTGACCATCTAAACAACATGATCAGTGTCAATAATTTGATTGGTGACCTAGAAATAGTGGAAATTCCTAATAATCTTTACTTACTTATTGAAAATTAAAGTAATGCAATAAAATGAGTGTTTAAAATTTGATTTGATTTTGATTTTTAATCATACCTAACATCAAACATGAGTTATGCCTCTCTGGCCTGCCGGGTTTTTTTTTTTTTTAATTGACATGCTGTTTATCTTGCAGGGGTATAACAGCCTCCGGAGCTTTCATGCTTGGCGGTGGCCAGATGGCAAGAGTTTAAATTCCCAGGCAGAGATTTTCTTTAAATCAATGCCCAACCTGGCAACCATGCACACTGCTCAATTAGTCCTGCACTGCAAAAAAAAAAGGGGGCTGATGACCTCAAAACCACTGAAAAAATGTGGCGTTAGCGATTCTTAAGCAATATATGGATCATATATGTACTAAGGCCAGTTATATTCTTTCATGAGGCCAAGCAAACTTCTCAGCGAACTGTTATAAATCTATATAGGGGATCTTGACTATTTTGTTTGCAATTGTGGTTGCTGAATAACTGTACTTATGCAACTTTTAAACTACATCACAAACTACAATAAATTAAACTACATTTATTGTGTTTTTTTTATTTTGAATAATTTGGAATTAATATTAGCAGACAGACACTGTCTCACCAGCGAGAAGGCGGTGATGGTGTGGTACATGGGGCTTTGGCGAGGGACGGCGCTGCGGTATCTCAGCAGCATCAGCAGACATGCCAGACCGTTGAGCAGAGATGCCAGCGCAGATGCAGGCTCCTCAAAACACAGGAAACGAGCAAAAGGCCACTAGACACAGTTAGAAATAGGAAAAAAAAAAGATGTAGAATCAGGGTTGAAAATACATACATTTCCATAGTGATGACCATTAAGATTTGTCCCCTTTCACACTGGTTGACAATTCTGACACTAACCTTCCCGTGAAACTGTGGTACGCTGTAGCCCTCTGCCTGGTACAGACCCACGGTGGTCCACATGCACTGATACCTGCAGTCATCACGACATGTCCAGCCTGAAAGATCACAGACTTCAAATGAGCGATTGCACAGGAAAGGCTGCAGGACAAAATTAATTGACATTGATAAAGTAAATTTGGCATTTCGTAGATCTACAACACTAACCAAATCTCACACAGAATTAGTCAGAACATAATTGACTGAATTTATGCAACTCGTGCTCTTATAAAATCTTTTGATCTAAAGGTTTATGCATAAATTCAAGTTGTCTACTCACTCATTTCTTTACAAATGTAATTATTTCTTGTAAAATAGGATAGTGAAGGAAAAGCAGCCAACAGCATACATCCTTGAATACTCTTTAAAAAGCATCCCAGGATGCACCTTTTAAAGTTGGTTTTAGAGAATCTCCAGTGAAAATGTCTCATCTTTACCTACATGTTCAAAAACGAGGTGCGAATCAAAATGAATTTTTGTCGTAATCAACGTTTTGCCACAAATGCTGTCAATTTAGCTTAACTTATATTGAAGCTAGGGTTGCAAATGGGTGGAAAATTTCCAGTAAATTTCGGAAAAATTCCAGAAATTTTGGAAACTTTCCAGATTTTTTTTTTTTTTAATATTCCAGGGATTTTTAGAAAGTTTCCGGAAATTTACCCTATTAAATTTTAACCCTATTCATTATGTGGCATCCTTCCACTAGAACAATGATTGAGACATGAGACAAAACTTGAAAATACACAATATTAAGTAAAAAAATTTAAATAAATACAATATTTAGTAGACTTCATCCAAAGCTAACAGTGTTCAGCTAAACGTTTCACTGCCGAAAAATAAATTTACTTTTTACTTTACTAAGTAAAGTGTACAAATTACTATTTTATGGTTTTGCAACACAATCATTATAACAAAGTATGTACATCTGCACATGGCCAGGCTTTAAAAGCAACCCAGTTTTAAGCAATATGTATTGGGGGTCCCTGCTCTGTCTCCCTATCCAGCAATGGGTTCTTGGTCTAAAATAGCTACATTAAATGTTATAGTCTCTGACATAAGAGAACGGTGCTATGCAACGTAAAACACCTTCCGCTATTGGAGTTGTGCAGTGACTCGGTGTACAGGTGATTGGAACGGTTACAAAATCATGGGATTTACCCATCCTGGACACAGCATTTTCAGAAGGGACAGAACTATTTGATTTATAATTTGTTTGTTTGTTTTCATAGTTTTAATAGTTGTTATTCTAAAATGTCTGTAAATATTACTACTACAGAGAATGAGTAGGTGTCTCCAAATGTTGAATAGTGTTGTATAAATACTGTATGTGATACATAATGTTTCCTCTCAAGCAGGTAGCCAGCCATAGGCTGCTTATTCGGTGCTCTCCTGAGGGGGAAAACAGCTCCAGCCTATGGTGGTTGGCTGGCCCTAGCTAGTTTAGCCTGTCCCTGGTGTTTAGCTGGTTGGCCAGCTTTTATCAAAGTCTGAAAAGTGCCCAAACCCCCTCTAAAAACCATCCAACCAGACAAGCCAAGCCAGATAAGACCCCTTTTTGTTTGTTTTGTTTCATAACTTTTTTCAATTGGGCTTAGGTTATTGATTAGTGTTGTTTTAATTATTTTACAAAAAGTACTGTTGTGGTACCATGGTACAGAGATGGAATAAAATGATATATACCCTGACATATATCAAGCGACTGCTGTATTCATATAACATTGTACTCCAGCCTGCTTTGAACAAAACCATGGAATGCATTACTATGGTACATGTCCAAAAAGTTGCGGCAATACCAAGATATTGATAGAAGTTAAAGAATAAGAACTCTAAGAACATTGTCCTGCTAAGAAGAAACACTACTGTTATAATGGCAATTGATATAGGCCCATGACATCATTTATTTTCTTCACTTTTTTTTATTTTAGAACGTGTGTCAATCTATAAATAAAAATGTTCGTATACACGTCTGTTCAAGCTTTTGTCGTGATTTGCACATTTGAATAAATACTCATTTTAAAATGTCCATCAACTCCTGTTCATTTAAATCTGTCATTAAATAATTAAGTATTGCTAATAATTTAATTTAAAAGAATATTATGACATATTTTCTCTAGTCAGCTGTGAAATAAATTCAGTTTGCATAATACTCTACTAGGTTACTGACACAAAGAGGTTAGAACGGTACCTGTGAGTGCCATGTATGGAGGTTGAGAGGACTGGAATCCGCGCAGTCGGGCCCCCGTGCAGTTCGTCCGGACGCATTGTTTGACGCAGTCGCGATAGACGGGCTCTTTGTCCCCCTGAGAGGCGCTCGCAGGAGCGGACAAGAGAAACACCGCGGCTGCTACAAACATCAGGCGCGTCATGCTGCTGTTAGTCCGTCCGGTCATGAGGCACAACAGTGGTGCAACATCAGGCCATCAGAGCGAGTCCAGCGAGTCTCATTCACCGAGCAGGACAGTATTCACCGCCACGGTTTCTTTTGTCTTTAAACGACGTGCCGCTTTAATTATAGGTAAGCACCTTTTATTCGCTGCCCGGCCAACAAGTTTCATAGACGCATCACAAGCGAAATGTTACATTTCACTTAAAGACAAACCCGGAAGTGTAAATGTAGCGCGCACGCGCATGTCTGTCGCCTTCTTTCTCCCACCAACCACCCACACACACACACACACACGTCTGATCCGCTATCCGTGTGGGGACTCTCCATAGGCGTAATGGTTTTTCTACTGTACAGACCGAATATTCTATTGCCCTACACCAACCCTAAACCTACCCCTCACAGGAAACTTTTTGCGAATTTTTAGATTTTCAAAAAAACTTAATTCTTTGTGTTTATTAGCTTGTTTACCCGTGGGGACTTCAATTTAGGTCCCCACCGTGACACGATTCCCCATGAGTCTGTGTGTATTCAGGTGTAAGTCCCCACCAGAATAGAAAAACAGGTACACACACACACGTGTGTGTTCCATGTTTTATGGGGACATTGCCATAGGCGGATGGGTTTATACGATACAAACTGTAGGTGCTATGGCCCTACACCAAATCCCTACCCCTAACCTTACCCCTCACAGGAGAATGTGTGCATTTTTAATTTCCCAAAACAAATAATTATGTATGATTTATAAGCTGTTTCCTCAGGGGCACCTAAAAAAATGTCCCCACAAGTCAAAATTACTAGCTACTATCCTTGTGGGGACATTTGGTCCCCATAACGTGATAAGTACCAGGTGTACACACACACGCACACACACACAATTCTCCGACAAATAAATTAATGAATAAGGCCAATTGGTAAATATTACGGTTAGTTGAAAAGGTCCAATCCTGTTTTTTTTGTTTTTTTTAAATGCAAAGCATGACTGTTTATATATTGAATATATAATGACTGTGTAGCTCTGTTGAAAAAAAAAAATATACATATACACTTACGTTAAAATTATTATGCATGAGCTTCAGCTACCTACAGTTTGGCAGTGTTGGGTAAGTTACTCCAAAAATAAAGAAGTAATTAATTACAAGCTAGTAATTACATCTTCAACAGTTTAATTAGATTACGGTTCTAATTCAGTTACTTTCTAAATCCCACATCAGCCTCAGTTGAACAAAACAAGGATAGACATGAAACTACTAATTTAAACCGGGGTCATATGATGCGATTAAAATTTTTCTTTGGAGTGTTATAAGCTCTTGGTGAATAAAGAAGATCTGTAACGTTGCAAAGACTAAAGTCTCAAATTCCAATATCCAAAGAGATATTCTTTATAAAATAGTCAGCCACACCTACCTAAAACGGCACGTTCTAACACGCCCCCACATGTCTAAATCACGATGTGGGAAGAGATTTGCATTTTTTTTTGTTTTAATGCGCCCAAATGTTCACGTAAAGAAAGAAGCGTAACTTTTATTCTCGCTCTAGTATTGTTACTGCTGCCATGTCGTGAAGACGCTGTGTGCTTCGGTGTGAAAGCGAAACTACTTTGTTTGTATTCCAAAAGAGGAAGATATCTGCTTAATCATGCCTCTGGAGCTGATCCGTGCTGGTTCGATGGGAAATTCTAAAACTTTGCGCTGTGCGATCGCGCGAGCGCTTTAACCGTGGTGAAGCGGAAGCCAGCCCGGAGTCACTCACATGTCCTTCAGACGTCCTTCGTCGAAAAGGCCCGGGGCCACAGCCGTTCTCAGTCCCGCGCCTCTTGTCACTCTAACCATCCCGAAGTTCCCACTTAGCTGCCGGCTTGCTCAATCTAGGCAGCCGTTGTGTGACGCTGTTTCGTTGTGAAAGCGAAATTACTTTGTTTGGCCTTCCAAAAATAGAAATCAGTGTTTAAGTTTTATTTACAACACTGTTCCGGAACAGTTTAAACCAAATATTCAGATGTGTGCAGCATATTTCATGGAGGACTGTTTCCTGATCCTAGAGTAGACTACAATGCCGGCTGTTCTTAGCCTCACAGACTGTAAGTACGTTTTTTTAAATTTAAAGAGTTTTTATTTTATATATTTAAAGCAAGTTTTTTGGGTAGTGTATAGTAGGGCTTGTTGTTTGTAATTTCTTCTATCACAAATGCAGACATGGTTTTGTTACGCTCCGGACGCGATGCAACGCAACGCGTATTAAAAAGACAGTATAAGTCATATTAATCCATAATTATGTCCACACAGGAGACAACGGATGCTTTGGTTATAATGGGGTTTCCAGTTTTTTCTCAATCGACCGGCCCGGACCGCAGTAACAGATGGCTGAGGGGCCGTAAATTCCGTCGCCACGCTTGAGAGATTCGGCCAATCACCATACACGCACTGGATAGCTGGCCAATCACAACACACCTGGCTTTTTCAGACCGATGAGCTTTGTAAAAATGACGTGTTTCAGAAAGGCGGGGCACTAGAGGAGAAACATATGTACAGTATGTGGAAAATAATGTGTTTTTGAACCTTAAAACGCATAAACACATTTAATTACACCAAATAATGTTCTTTTTCGCAGCAGTCATATGCACCCTTTATTTTTCAAAATAAATAATGTAAAATTGCATAAATTATTCTTGAAATGACCAAAGTATATTAAAGGGAGAAGGTTACATTAAAAACATACATTTTAACATTAGATGTTAAATCCACTATTGTTTTATATAGAATTGTTTTATAGTCTATACATTATTTAATGCAATTACATCAGAAGTAACTGTAGTTAAATTACAGAAAAATTAAGAGTAATCCCTTACTTTAAAGGGGACAGAATAAATTACATTATTACTTCGTAATGATTATATACAAAAATGCTGGTTGATGCACTTTTATGATCTCAAATAAAAACTAGAGGCTACAGGAATAGTTGTATGGCAAACAGTCATTTGTCACAACGCAGGAGCATTTAAAATGAATGAAGGCCAAAAAGGAGATTAAAAGCTGAGAAACAAAGAAAATTGCCCTGACCTAAGTTGAAGAAAAAAATACATTTAAAAAAAATTGATGGATGATAGCAATATCGTGTCTTCATAGCAAAACAATGTCCTTAAAGGGAATTTATTAACATACGAGTTGTAATCTTTGAAAACGTTATTTTCCCGGGAAAGGATCGTGGAGGGAAAGAACACCTCATTTTGAACAACCTAAAAAAACAAAAAAATATTTCTAAACATTTTTGTGCTTAATGACACCAAAAAAACTTGCAGACTATGCACAGTAATAGTGGCAATACACAAATTTCGAACATATCTTGTTTTTGCAGTCTTCACTAACAATGTATTATAATTTATAATTAAGTGCAGATGAAGATACTCACACAAGATGAACAATGCTTTATTGAAAACTGTACTTGGCAACATTTTCATGAATCAAATGTTTTGACAGAAAACAGGGCAGGAAAAATTAAATATTTGACCATAGCAAATGCAATCTCTTCTTTAATATTTAAGTTTATACATCTCTCTCCTCTGGGCTGTAATAATATTTAATTAAAAAATAAAATTAGTAACATTAGGATATTTTGACATTACCGTCTTCAATATCAGTCTCAAAGACAATCAGAATTTTAGATATCAAACCAACTCTCTCTGCTAAGATTTAGTTTCTTATTTTTCAACTATCTTGCGTTATATTAAACATATCAAACATAAATATGAAGGCGTACAATGAGCTTTTTCAATTAGGATTCACGCTAATGAAGAAATGTACAAAATATAATACCATCATTCAAAATAAATCGCTATCTGTGATTACGAGTAACTTTTACAAAACAGAACAGTCCTAAAATCTAATTCAAAAAGGTTCTATGATATAACCCATGATCTAAACTATGATATTTTGTGAAGTAAAATACAACTGTCACAGCAATTGAGATTCATCCTTTGGGGCCATGGGGACATCAACCATTATTGCCAAAATATGTAAATTCACAACTCAAAAAATTAAAGGAACAGTTCACCAAAAATGAAAAAGTACTACCCTCAGGCAATAAAGAGAGTAGATGAGTGTTGATTTATTCACAAACGTAATTGATGCGACACTGACGTTGACTGGTGGGTTGTTGGGCATTCTGACGGAACCAAGTCACGGCAGAGGATCAATTAGTGATGCTAAATTTCTACAAATCTGTTCTGATGAAGAAACAAAATCACATCTTGGATGGCCTGAAGGTGAGCAAATTCTCATTTTGTGATTCATCACAACACCACATTATGCATAAACGCATTTGTGCAATTTCAGATTCCGGGGATCTGCATACCTCTTTCCGCATTTATCGCAGATGTACTGCTTCCCCCCTCCATGAACGTGGCGTTTGTGAGTGCGCAGGTGACTACCTTGACTGAAACACTTGCCACAATACTCACAATTGTACGGCCTCTCACCAGTATGGACCCTCTGGTGCAACTTTAGACTGTTCGTATTGTTAAACCACTTATCGCAGTAATTGCAGCCAAAGGGTTTTTCTCCAGAGTGAGTGCGGCCGTGTGAAATGAGGCTACTCTGCTGACTAAAGCTCTTCCCACACTCCTTGCAGCTGAAAGGTTTTTCACCCGTGTGAATCCGTTTGTGGATTTTCAGATTTACAGCCTGCCTGAAGGTCTTGCCACATAGGTCACAACTAAAAGGCCGCTGGTCCGTGTGGATGCGCTCATGGTTTTTAAGATTGACGGCGTGCCGAAACGCCTTCCCGCAAGACACGCAGGAGTACGGTTTCTGACCTGTGTGGATAAGTTGATGCGTCTTTAGCGTTATGGCCCGTGTGAAACTTTTCTGACATATTGAACATCGGAACTCCTTTTCGCCCGTGTGGGTGAGTTGGTGCCTGGCAAGATTTTGAGCGATGTTGAATCTTTTTTCGCAAACGTTGCAGCCGAACGGTTTTTCGCCAGTGTGGATTATTTCGTGGGTTTTGAGGTGTGCTGCTTTCCCAAAGCATTTGCCGCAGACTTTACAAAAGACAAAGCTTGTCTCACTGAGGGACTCGGTGGTGCGTCGGACAAACTTTGTTTGTTAGGATATAGGACAATATTTGGCTGAAATACACCTATTTGAAAATCTGGAATCTGAGAAAAAAAAAAAATTTTTTTTTAGAAAATCGCCTTTAAAGTTGACCAAATGAAGGTCTTGAGACCAGTTTAGATAAGTCTAGAAAGTTTTGATATATTTATGGTAGGGACATTTACCAAACATATCTTCATGCACATGATCTTTACTTAATGATTGTTGGCATAAAATAAATATCAATCATTTTGTCCCACACAATGTATTGTTGGCTATTGCTACAAATATACCCGTGCTACTTATGACTGGTTTCGTGGTCCAGGGTCACAAATGTCAAATTAGCAATTGGCGCAACTCGTTGTGTCATTACGAAAGGAAGAACGCTGCTGCAGGTCTATCTTGTGTTGGGTCACCACTTCCCTTTTGCCATTCGAGTCACCCACAGTGGGCTAAAGCACATTGACTTCAACTAAACGCAGCATTTTAACTCACTTAATCTCAAAGGCTTGGTGACAAGTGAGGGCACACAGGTCAAAGCACACACTCGACCGCTCCATGAGCTGTAACTGACTCTCACTGGAGACGTTCATGCATTCTCTTCCTAAACGGTGCTTGAGAGGCATCAGCCCACTATATAGAAAACCACTGTAGTCTTCATAGTGACCGTTCAGGACAAATTAGGAAGCTGTTTGAGAAGTCTCTTTACCCATTTCCCAGAGAGAGAAACATCTTGATGCTCTAAGCATAAAGCCTGTGTTATTAGTGTTGGGTCATTCTTGAACGATTTGTTCATTTTGAACGAATCTTTAATGTGACTCGGGAAGAACAAGTTGTCTCGGGGAGTGAATTCGTTCAGTCGTCGCGAAACAGCCTATAGGTCTGTTCGTTACTGGAATTAGTCAAGTAGTTAACCTGGTTCGAGTCTTTGGGTTTTTCCGATTCGTTTGTTCATCACGTGACAGCCCCTTAAGTTTAACCAATGCAGTCTGAGCCGGAAAGAGAATTGATTAGTTCATCTCTCGAGTCTTCGGGTTTTTCGAGTCGTTCGTTCATCACGTGACAGCCCCTTAAGTTTAACCTATGCAGTCTGAGCCGGAAAGAGACTTAATAATAATAACCAACTCTTTACTTTGTTACAACATTCAGTGTTATGGAAAAAAACCATCTTGACAGAAATTCACACATTTATAAACTGTAAGAAGTAAAAAACTACAATTTGAGACCAGAAACGCATCACGTAACTGTAAGTGTAAATAATAATTCTAATAATGATGATGATAATAACAACTATGCACCCGTTTGTAAGGAAGCTTATAAATTAACCAAAGTTCGCTAGCCAACGCGTTAATGTCACAGGCAATTGTTGGTTCACATGTTGGTTATGTTCAAGCGATTCATGCGCATGTATGGAACACGTCCGTGGAGCGGACCATCAGCGTATGCTTTTGGTAGTATAAATACAAGTAGTCCGCGCTGTCCGTGTACGCATCCGGATTTCTCATGCGGAAAGTATAACACAGGCTTAAGGATAAAAGACCTCGGTGGCTCTCCACGGCTTCCACGTCCCTCTGAGATGAATCAATACATCGCTAAAATGGATTCCTGGCCTAATGTGTTTAACTAGCTCTACCCCTCCCTCCTGCATTGGCGCAGTCCAGGTTACTGCGCTGGCAGCAGCCAACTGAGGGAAATGGGGGTATACAAGGTTAATAAGAAACCCATCTTCTTGGCATAGGATACATCCATCAGACTAATTAAAATCAGGTTAAATGAAATGATGGGAGCCTAATGTCATCCTGTGTAAAGTTTTGTAATGGTTACAGTAATGGTTGGACATTATGCACATATTATTATATGACTATCTGAAACACTTGATTCTGATTGGTCAATTATAGCAAATATTTGTATATAATGACTAAACTCAAAATGACTGCACACAAATGGCTTTGAAGGACTTTAGTGGACTAATTATCATCAACACTCAATAAGTATGAAAAATCAACACTGTCAGTGTTACTCTCAGCAACAGTAAAACTATTGTGACAAGTCTTTAGAAATCAGACACAACAGAATAAAAGAGTTACAATGTAAAATTAGATAAATGCATCAAGTGTATTAAATAAAATTGTATTATTATGTTTGTTTGTTTGTGAAATAAGCTATAATATGACCAATAATGCCTTTATTTGATAATAAATAATATATATCCAGTGGGTACGGAAAGTATTCAGACCCCCTTAATTTTTTCACTCTTTGTTATAATGCAGCCATTTGCTAAAATCATTTAAGTTTTTTTTTTTTTTCCTCATTAATGTAAACACAGCACTCCATATTGACAGAAAAATACAGAATTTTTGACATTTTTGCAGATTATTAAAAAAGAAAAACTGAAAATATCACATGGTCAAGTATTCTGACCCTTTGCTGTGACACTCATATATGTAACTCAGGTGCAGTCCATTTCTTCTTATCATCCTTGAGATGCTTCTACACCTTCATTTGAATCCAGCTATGTTTGATTATACAGATTGACCTTGATTAGGAAAGCCACACACCTGTAAATATAAGACCTTACAGCTCACAGTGCAAATGAGAATCATGAGGTCAAAGGAAATGCCTGAAGAGCTCAGAGACAGAATTGCGGCAAGGCACAGATCTGGCCATGGTTACAAAAAAAATTTCTGCTGCACTTGAGGTTCCTTAGAGCACAGTGGCCTCCATAATCCTTTAAATGGAAGATGTTTGGGATGACCAGTACCCTTCCTAGAGCTGGCCGTCTGGCTAAACTGAGCTATCGGGGGAGAAGAGGCTTGGTTAGAGAGGTAAAGAAGAACCCAAAGATGTGGCTGAGCTCCAGAGATGCAGTCGGGGAGATGGGAGAAAGTTGTAGAAAGTCACCCATCACTGCAGCCCTCCACCAGTCAAGGCTTTATGGCAGAGTGGTAAGAACCCAGTGTGAAGCCCGCATGGCGTTGCTAAAAAACACTGAAGGACTCCAGATGGTTTGAGAAATAAGATTCTCTGAGCAGATAGTAGAGCCAAGATAGAACTTTTGGCCTTACTTCTCCGCGGATGTGTGGGGAAGAACCAGGCACTGCTTCATCACTGGCCAATTACGAGTCCCAACAGTGAGAATGGTGGGTGGCAGCATCCGATGTGGGGGATAGTTTTTCAGCCTGCAGGACAGGACGAATCTAGGTGCACTCGAGGAAAGATGAATGCGCAAGTACCGGGAATCCTGGCGAAAACCTTCCCAGCAGCGGCACAGCAACCCTAATGCAGCGAGAATCAAAAGTTCACATCTTTCTTTGCGCTATACATGTTGGCGGGTTATGCAAAGCGTCCCACCAGGGACAGATACATGTGGAGGCGTTAAGAACGCGGCGTTTAGGGAGTGTGGACGAGTCTGAAAACTTTTATAAAGAATATCTCTTTGGGGTTGAGACTTTAATCTTTGCAACTTTAACGGACCTTATCTATGCACAAACAGTTTTTAACACTCCAAAGAGAAAGGAAAACTTGGAATTGCATCATATGACCCCTTTAAAATCTAGCATCAAGTAGCATTGCAAGGCTGAAGAATAGGACCCATTAGTTGTGTAAATGTGGTCTTAGAGAGAAAAAAAAACATGAGCAGCTTTATTTTAGTCAAGCTAAAACTGATGTTGTAATATTACAACAGTGGGCCTTACAGGGTTAATAAAACATCAACACCAGCCTGGATTAACTCATAATCTCAGCGCAAAATGTGATAAACAATCATGATTGATGGCTTCACCTCTGACCGCAAGCATTTATTAACTGACATCTGCAACCTCATCAAATCACAGCGTGAAATATACCTGTATTGATTTTGCATTGCATATGTCACATGTGGCACATAATATTTCTAATTTTATGCCCTTTCTCTCTTTCTTCTTTCTCCTATGCTTTCCCGTCTGGCCAACCACTTACAAAGGTAA
>JADLZN010002243.1:0-20555 GCA_018155175.1 Sinocyclocheilus anophthalmus | reverse complement strand
TTGTCTAACAGACCGCAGACCCGTTTAGTCACAGAGACAAAGAGAAGCAGCAGTTATGGCATCGAGTTCATTTTACTCAAAACATTTACTTAATAAAAAAAGGTGGCAGCTTAAAGGGTTAGTTCACCCAAACATGAAAATTAGGCTGCGTTTTACTCAACCCCGAGGCATCCTAGGTGTATATGAATTTCTTCTCTCAGACGAATCCAGTCGGAGTTATATTAAAAATTGTTTTTGATCTTCCAAGCTGTTTAATGGCATTCAGCATGTGTTGCAGTGCATTAGTCCAAAATAAGTTAAATAAAAAGCCCATCCATAAAGAAAGTGTCTCACATGGCTCTGGGGGGTGAACAAACGGCTTCTGTAGTGAATCGATGCGTTTTTGTAAGACAAATATCCATATTCAAAACTTAATAATCACTTTAATGTAGCTTGCGTCAGCAGTTGTACACAGAAGCAGTTCCGGGATCATGAGTATGAGGTCAGCGTTGCGCATGCGCCGGTGAGTCTCGTGAAAACCAACGTTTGTTAACAGGATCAAAGGAAGCAAAAGTTTTCCTTACTTTAGCAAAGGCAACCCAGTCTCCTTTTGGCTTATATCGAAATCATCCGACAATCTTCTTTACAAATCCTCATTTTATACTACTAATTCTTGACCGTTGTTTTGTTTTTATCTCTCCCCTTCGCTTCCGCGTGCGTCACTTATGAGCGGCGCATGCGCAAAGCCGACCTCATACGTCATCCCCCCGTAACTGCTTCCAGTGTAAAATGAGCGCAAGCTAGTCAAGTGATTATCGTTTGGGATAGTGGGTATATTTTTTCTTACAAAAATGCATCAATTCGCTACAGAAGGCCTTTGTTCACCCCCCGGAGCCGTGTGAGACACTTTTTTCATGGATGGGCGATTTTTAGTTCTTTTGGACTGAAGCAATGCAAAATTAAACAGCTTGAAAGATCAAAGACAATTTTTTAACACTGACTTGATTCGTCTGAAAGAATAAAGTCATATACACCTAGGATGCCTGGTGAGTAAAACACAGCCTAATTTTCAGTTTTGGTGAACTAACCCTTTAATTATGTTAGGTGCTATTTTTTGCAGTGCAGATGTGACTTTGAGGGTTTCAGATAGAATCTTTGGACCAAAATCATGCGCAGGTGTTATGTAAGTGTTCGTTTTGCTATTCCAAACTCTCAGAATTACAGGTGAGTTTGAAGAACACTGAACATTTGCATTGCTCGTGGCCCTCGCAGGCATGCCATAGAGTTTTACTGTGGTCTCTGCACATTGAGCTTGGCCTACCAGCATATTTGCATGGGCCAATTGTGCTTTTGAATGCTTTGTATGGAAACAAATGAGAAATTCACATTGCCCTGCACTTTCCTTCACTCAAATTCCAGCTTACGATGTGATTGCACGCAGCACACTAGCGCATGATCTTACCGATTTTTACCATGTCATCTTTCATCACGCACATCTGGAATTTCATCGCCCCCGTGTTGGTTTTTTTCGCCACGTCAATCATCCTGATGGTCAAAGATTTACAGGTAATAGATTCTGGTTTGCTTCGATTTCTCCGTAGTTGGACTGTAACATCGTATTCCCGCCCTTTGCGTGTTCAGTTATTAAATATTTTTGCCTAATTTGATTATGCTTTCAGCTGCCAATAAGGGCGAAGTACTCTTAGCTCAGTTTAACACTTCATTAGCATGCTTTCCCCATGAATCACAGCAGAAAATGAAAAAATAAAAAGGCTTATCGGCTAAAAGCCACATGAGATCCAGCTGTTTTCACAACCAGAAATCTCTCAGTTTTTCATGGGAGCAAATAAGCTGTGAAAGTAAACAACTGTGTCAGAAACATACGATCTAGAGCTGTTGTTTTACACAGTGGGCAACAGTCATTTTGACCTGACCGTGGCTCTCTGAAAAAGTCTATAACTCCCATCTCTTCCTGCGAGTTTTCCACTTGTTTTGTTTTCCCACATCCTGAACATTTCCCTCACTATAGAAACTTCTCTCAGAGCCACTTTGTCTTTCCACTGAACTTTAATTTGTGTAGTCATTGGGAGGTGGGATCCTGTGGTCTTCTGAACTTAATGTCTGGTGAACACGGCCTGTCTATCAATCCTAATGTTTTTAAGTGCTTTCTGCAGTGGCCCAAACCACAGCACACTGACAGCATCTGTTTCACATCAAATGCTTGAATATTAACCAGAACCTCTGCATACTGTAGGTATTTGTTTAATTCAACCGAACAGACCTCTCTGTCACATTAAGTAATCTTAGCTAACCTGCTGAAATAAGTGTGTTTTGTAACTGTATCACTTGTGTTATCTGTATTATTATTATTATCATTTTAAATGTATCTCAGATAAAAAAAGCAAAAATATCTGTTTATGTTGGATGCAACAGTTTTTGTATAATAATAATAATAATAAACTTTATTATATGTATAAGTGATAACTAGTCATGGCCTAAAGCATAAAAAAATTATATTGGGGATGTCCTTTTTAGTAGAATGTCAATATAAATAACAGAAAGACAGAATTGAAAAAAGCCATAATTTGTATCCTTAGCTATTACTTTTTATACATTTCCTTAAATTTTTAAAGATTTATGCTTAAATAGTAACAATATAATCTAATAAAAATGGCAAAAATAAAAAAAAAACCTAATTAAAAATTTAACAGCTCTAGTAGTGCTGGGCGGTGTACCGGTTCATACCGAATACCGGTGTTTATTTTTGTTATGATATGAATTTTTAAAATACCGCAATACCGGTGTATGTCGCTTAAACAACGTTCGAAACGCGACACTGTTTGAAAGGGGTCCCTTTTCACTTTTGCACTGTGGTGAGGGAACAGCTGTACGTGTTACCAAGCGTGAAAGTTCAGAAACTGAAGATGTAGAACTAATAGAACGTGATGACAGAAGAACTCATCCTTCAAACCGCCACAGGAGGAAAATATCCACCGCCCCCTGCCATCAGCTCCCGCGTCTCACACACACGAGCGCGACTTTAGCACTAGATTTAGCAACTTTCAGACCCTTTTAGCGGCTTTTTTCCATAGAATATTCATACTGACAAACCTAGCGACTTTTTTGCTTTTTCGCCAGTGCTGTCCCACGCCCGCGAGGTCTGACTTTCCCGAGAAGTGTGTCGCCGTCGTCTCGGCGTCTGTTCTGTGCATTGAGCGGCAGAGAAGCAGCGAATTCAGTTGGCCTCACCGCAGCTGACTCGTCAATAAAGGAGTACAAAACAGTGTTTCCTAGCACCTGTCGCTTACTGATTGTTTGGAATTATAAATATGAGCGTAGTTCATCTGTTAATATCACATGCACTTTTTTGTTTGTTGTTTTTTTTAGTTTGTTACTCAGACGCAGGCAGTGCGCTGCATGAGACAAAAAAGTAATATAGCCAAAACAACCGCATAGCCGCTCTTTAGTGTAGATTCATGTTGATTTTATCAGACGATGCCGCGATTATAAATGAGAGTGACTCCTGGTTAACATGAATTAAAATGGGTCGTGTTTAGTCACTATTTAGTGTGATATTTTTTGACAATATTCACTCATTACAGTAAAATAGGTCATTCTAAGTCAATATACTGCAGTATTTCCTCTCTCAATCAGTAGAAAATATGGTTAACACCCGGTCATGCATGAAAAAAAAATACCGTCATGTACCGTGAAACCGGTATAATTTTGAAAAATACCGTGATATAAATTTTTGGTCATACCGCCCAGCACTAAGCTCTAGTCAGCAGACACATTTAAACAATTCCTCATAACAAACAAATAAAATATTTCTCTAAATTGTATATATTCAATACAAATGTTGAATAATAATAATAATATAACGTTTATTTATTTATTTATTAATCAAAGGACTATATTCAAACACGCATGTGAATTCTTGTTGTCACTGTTTGGATTTTTATGAAATGGCTCATAGGGAACCTTCATACTCTCATTGCTACAATCTTATTAACATCGGCCCTTTACTTTCTCAAGTAATGGTGGTGACCTCTGGATCACTAAGCTTCCATAATGTGCCTCTAAGGGTGACCCAAGCAAAGGAAGGATGGGGGACATGGAGGGGACACAGGAAACAAAGCAGCCCTGACAGACACCACTGCTCCTAGCCCCTCTTTAACTGCATCTAAAGGGCCAGAGGAACTGTTTTCCTCCACTGGAGCAGAACAGGACAACCTTCATGTGACAGATAAAACTCATGCTGCTCTCAGATGATGGTTCATACCTTTTATGGGCCTCTTTCTAGACTAAATTAAATCAGATCTTTTCAGCATAATATGCTGCAGTGAGTAAGGCCCACTTCCAGAAATGGTTCATCCAAAAATAAAATCTGGCTATCATTGATTACCCTCACATCATTCCAAACCTCTGACTTTTTTGTATGTAAACCCAAAAACGAAATTTGTAAAGTTCTTTTTGTTAATGTGTATAAGCTGAATGTGGACCTGTGGGGGGGGGGGGTCAAGCTCCAAAATGACAAAAAAAGACCATAAAAGTGGTCCATGTAACACACACTGGTTCCTGAAGGCATAGGATAGCTTTGCATGTGGAACAGACTGAAATGCATTCATTGAAAATCTTGACATCCACTCTAGTTCTTCTTCGCATGAGAGAAGAAGTGACATCCAGTCAGTCAACAAATCATTCAACATTAATTTAGTCAAATCTTTTCAATGAATCGTTTGTTCAAAAGTTCAACTCACTGATCTGGTCACAGGAGTTATAGGTTTACTAGAGAAAAGGATTTTCAGTGAATAATGACTTACATTTTATACACAAAGCGATCATATGGCTTCAGAAGACTTCAAATATAATGCACAAGTCATATGGACTACTTTAAAGTGCAGTCTTTGTAATTTTGAAGCATGTCAACACCTGTCCTCAGTCACTTTTATATGAAAAAGAAATGCCATGATATTCTTCAAAAGTTCACATTCTGTGTTCTGCGAAAGAAAAAAAAAACACACAGGTTTGAAAACACACAAAGTTGAATAAATAATAATTAAAATTTTGCATAAATTATTTTATTAATGATGTTCTAGCAGCTCGGGGGGAAAAAAGACGGCACAGCACCCCGTCAAGTAGCTGATATTTAATTCTAACTTAAATGTGTTTTATAACCTTCGGTACTTTCATGACTGAATCTGATGACAATTTATTATTGTTTAATCAAAATGAATGACAAAGGGTCTCTCGCCAGATTTTGAATACACTTTGTGGCTTGTGTTTGTTGGCTGGACGGGTTCTCTAGATTTGGAAAAGGCTGATTTGTGGTCATAGTGTGCCCGGGGATGAAGCGCTCTTCCTGGGAGAGCTGGCTCAAAATGCACTGGGGGGGGGGGAGGCTTCCCTGGTCACCCGAGGAAACCCCCCATCTATCACTGAGAGCACAGTAAAGAATGTGTTTACCATGCCAACATGGGAGAGCTAAAGAGATCTCGCTCAAGGACATTTAGTGAAGTGGAATAACAGAGTAATGGTTCAACAGAGCAGCTCCTCTCAAACTGGAAAACAGCCTGTTTTCTGCAGGCTGTCAGGATGTCCAAATAGAGCACGAACATTTTGAGATGGTTCCAGGTGAAATGGTTCACCTTGGCAGGAAGACAAGCTTAAACACTGCCCAGATTTCCTATTCATTTGCAGGTTTTATGTACTGTAGTGAATCTGAATGCATGTTTGTACATAAATCCTTCACATAAAGCACTTTACTGTGCTGTGTAAACGATGATATCAGCACTGACTGCTTGTAGGAGCGCCAGCAAACATATGTAAATACATGCAAAATACCTGTTTGTTTATTCTCCCGCATATTGTGTGCTGGTCTGGGTTTTGTTGTAGGAAAATGAACCCCACCTGCCAAATCTCATTATATAAGTAATTACTCATCTCCCTCCAGGCATGTTTCTTTTTTTCAAAATAGCCTGGACAATAGTGAAATATTATTAGAATTTAAATAACTGTTTTCAATTTTAATGTATTTTAAAATGTAATTTATCCTGTGATGCAATTGTATATTAACATGATAATTTTAATGTATCTTGCATATAATTTGATTTTCTGGAAAGGGGGCTTGTAATATGACAAATAAATTACATCTACACTCAAATATTACAAGGTCATAAAAACTGAAATGCTGTTTAAACTACACTGCTGTCACTGTTGTAGTTTTATAGCACTTACATTTAATTTAATTGGGGATTTATCTTGCTTACTTTTGTCATTGAACAGCATAAATCATGGAAGAAGATCAAGAACATGGTGCATTGGTCACCATTTGTGATGTCCTTCAAGAAGAAGTACCCTTGGATCCAGTTGGCTGGCCATGCAGGTAGGCCTCAAACATTGCATAACTTTTCACATAACTTTTCACACAGTTAATACACTCAGAAAGTATAATGTGAATTGCTTTAAATCGAGAAGGAAAAAACACAATAGTAGAAAGTTAGTTTATGCTAATGCCCACATTTTAACTCCCCAGTGCTATGCTATTTGTCTCTCTCTCTGCAGGCAATTTCAAGGCAGGGGCCAATGGTCGCATCCTAAAGAAACACTGTGAGTGTGAGCAGCAATGTCTCGATAGGCTGATGAGAGACATGCTAAAGCCCTTCGTTCCTGCTTACCACGGAGATGTAGAGAAGGATGGAGAGAGGTACAATCAGATGGAGGACTTGCTGGCAGACTTTGACCTACCCTGTGTCATGGACTGTAAGATGGGCGTCAGGTCAGTTGCTACACTGTCTCATCGGACCTTTTACTTTACAAACCTAGAAAAGACCCAAATCACCCTAGTTATGACCCAGAGCCCACCTAAAACACCCTAGAAATGACCCAGAGCAGCCTAGAAACCATATAGCAATATTCTGCAAACTGAGAACACCACTGCAACTGTGTACGGTAAGACCCTAAAAAAACACTCATGATACCTCAGCAAATGCCTAGTAACAACCCAAAACAACTTAGCAACTGCCTGGCAACACATTAGTAACCACTTATTAATGCTCTCTATCCTTGTACTGTATATCCTTGTAATTTCAGTTTTAACTTCAACGTAACTTTTTCTAGCTTAGACACACTAGAAGAAAACTTATAACGATAAAAAATAAACCTAAACCTAGAAATGAAAATAAAATATGTTTAAGTACTAAAATTACTCAAATTAAAAATAAAATAAAATAAAGGTAACTAGAAAGTTACCAAAAATAAAACCTAAGAAAAGTACAAAGCATATCATTTTTTACCAACTAAAATGTAACGTGGAACTGACAATCCTCAAAAAATTAATAATTTTTTTATAAATACAAATTATATATTATATATATATAGAAGTTGTATATAAATATACTACAATAAAACATGTGCTTAGAAGCCAATCTATAATGTTTTATAAATTCTTATAATTCTTATAAGACTTCAAATTGAAAACAGTTTTTTGTCCCTTGTGTATAAGAAAAGAAACAGAAAGAAGAGAGAGATTCACCTATAAATCACTAATAAAAAATAGAAGATAAAAGAACACCAGAAATCCCCCTCCCGGCTAAGACAGAATCTTCATCTTTTCTTATCTTACACTTAAGCAACAGCATGTTGCAAATCTAGTATGTTACTGTAAAATGAATAGTTCCATTGACCCATTATTTGTACAGATGTTATACATTCCAAGCACCACAGAACATGAAGCAGGACCTTCCTCCCCAGAGACTCAGCAGAGGAGCAGCTCTGTGTCCTCTAATCTGCTGAAAAATAGCTGTGCTTGTTTGCAACTGGTGCAGGGAGACCTTGATACACATCGCTCATCACTTTTTTCCACACTCTCACTCTCTGTTGTTTCTGAGACTACTCTGTTTGCTGTTGCAAGCCTGACCGAATCACAGCCGCGGACATGGACAAATATAGTGATAACCAGATGGTCAGGATATTAACAGAACCTCTGGCTGGCCTGTCCAAACAAACAATGCAATGCCTTCCAATTCACGGAAAGACCCCCCCCCCCCCCCCCCCCCCCCCTCAGCCCGCTTTTCAGTGCTTTCCAAGACAATCACGCGGAGACAAAGGAGAATAATATTATAGTTTTCATGCGCTGTAGCTAATAAGACCAACTGCATTTTATTGCGCACTATAAATTTCAACAGAATATGATTGATGATGCAACAAGTTAAGCCATTGGGTCGTTTTTCTCCTGCAGGACGTATCTGGAAGAGGAGCTGACGAAAGCCAGGAAGAAGCCTAGCTTGAGAGCCGACATGTACCAAAAGATGATCGAGGTGGACCCCGATGCACCCACGGCACAGGAGCACGAACAGAAAGCAGTCACTAAGCCGCGCTACATGCAGTGGAGGGAAACCATCAGCTCCACCGCCACGCTAGGCTTCCGGATCGAGGGAATCAAGGTGAGACGTTCGTTCATGAAACCTTTAAGAAACTTTTCATAATCTCTCTTGAAATCTGTGGAGACAAATGAGGTGAAATTGCAAAAAATTTGAAAGGCGTTATTTGAACTGGATTTCTCAACTATACACTATTTTCATTCAACTGAAAGTTTGAAATAAATCGTGCTTGAGATTTTACGTATTCCCTTATTTATTTTAAGTATTTGGTTTTTAAGGAATATTCCAAGTTTAAAGCAATTTTTGGAGTTAAAACAATAATATTGATTACCACAAAAATTACTTTTGACCTCAATTTCTTAAAAAATAAAAATTCTGGGTTATAGTGAGGCAACTGCAATGGAAGTGAATAAGGACCATCTTTAAATGTTAAAATACCACTGTTTTAAAAGTATAGCCACGGGACATAAAAATATGCATGTTAACATGATGTTGGTGATAGAAATTCATATTAACCTTTCTGTGTAATGTTATATTAAGTTTCACTTAATTGCCATCATAATGAAATACCATAAACCCTAGAATGACTGAAAAATTATGATTTGAAAAACTATACAGCTCAAATAATAAAATCTTTACACAAGAAAGAATATTGTTTACTAACCTTTTCCATGTAGCATTATATTCGCAGGACAATAAAACACCATAAAACAACTGTAAAAATTATGATGTAAAAAAATTTACAGCTCAAATAATAGCCAAGCTTTCACAAATGTGACCCTGGACAACAAAAACAGTCATACGGGTATATTTGTAGCAATAGCCAAAATATATTGTATGGGTCAAAATTAATGATTTTTATTTTATGCCAAAAATCAATAGGATATTAAGTAAAGATCATGTTCAGTTCCATGAGATATTTTGTAAATTTCCTACTGTAAATATTTTAAAACTGAATTTTTGATTAGTAATGTGCATGGCTAAGAACTTCATTTGGACAATTTAAAGGTGATTTTCTCAATATTTAGATTTCTTTGCACCCTCAGATTCCAGATTTTCCAAATAGTTGCATCTCAGACAAATATCGTCCCTCTCTAACAAAGCTTATTATTCAGCTTTCAGATGATGTATAAATATCAATTTAAAAAAATTGACCCTTATGACTGATTTTGTGGTCCTTGGTCACAAATAACAGACAAGCTTTCACACAACAATTAATATAAGAAAATTAAAATGAGTCCTTTTTTATAAAATTGCAAGCTTCTGCTTTTAAATCTTTTAAAAATTGTCCCCATTCATCTGCATTACAAGTGCCTCACTGTACCTTGATTTTTAAAGGCGAGCTGAAATTGTATTTTGTGAGAGTGAACATTATGCCACAACAAATGCTGTTGATTGAGCTTAACTTAAACCATGAGTTGATGAAAGGGATCTTGGAAGCGCAGTGCTGTTTTTATCTGGGGAATCACGGCAGCCTTCAACCTACACGTCTTTTAATTAGATCCCGTAATTCAGACTGAGGTGAAGGGGTGAAATTGGCCTTTTTCAAGAGGTCGATTGTGTCTGAATGTTCCTGTCATACACACAGCCTGTTTGCGGCACGTCCTTTGAGCTCAACATCAGTCAGTGACAGGCCACGGCTCTCACAACATGATTTCAGTTCTGTAATTCCGGCCTACCGCACGCAGCCCTAAATACACCCTCATGGAAAATGTCAAAAAGACTTAAGAGAAGCTTGAAAACCTTCAGCTAATTAAGCCAAACCAGGCAGCCACGATTCCATTAACACACGGAAGAGGAGATTAGAAAGCTTATGTTTGGTCTCTGTCATGATTTTCCAAAATAAATCTTTGTTAACAAGCGCTCTGCAGATGTCCTGCATGAATAGGGAAAGATTGCTTCTTCCTTTGCACTTTCCATTAGCACAAAGGAAAGGAACTACCCGTCGTTCTATTTTGTCGCAGATGGTTTTCTTTTTTTTTTTTTTTTTTTGGGGATGCCATGGGCGGGCTCTAATATAAAGTATTTTTTTTTTTTTTTTTCCTGATAATAGTTAGATTCTGTTATGTCTGTGGCTTAGCTGCCTGTTGTTTGTTTTATTAGGTCTATGCCTGTTGTGACTATTGTCTTAACTTAGAAGCGCATTAATTCGCCCACAGTCCATCAATATCACGTTGCCTCTGAGATGTTTACTAAAGCACGCATCACTGTTGCTATTGCTTGTACTTTGAACAAATATTAAAATAGTATCATTATATTAATATAAAAGAAATGGCTTCCATAATCACAATCGATCAATCCTTCTTCCCTTTCCCTTCTACAGAAAGAGGACGGAACAGTAAACAGGGACTTTAAAAAGACTAAGACCCGAGAACAAGTGACCGAGGCCTTCCAAGACTTTGTCAAAGGAAACGAAAACATCCTGGTAAGCCTGTGCTCGTGTTCGTGCTTTAGGGCCTTGTGTCGATTATAAAGTCTCCTGTGGCACACAGAGGGGAAGCGAGTGACAGGTGGAGCTACACTCTCTCATTAACCCCCCAGGGTGGTTTGTGAAACTAAGGGTTTCCTTTGTGTGGTGTAGCCCCTTCAGGGTTTTATTGTTTGAAACCAGCTGCTGGCAGGGAAAACCACTCTTCCAGTTGCACACAAACTTCATTATATTACAGAGAAATACACATGCAAATACAAAGCACTTTGCATAATGCCGTGGTTGACACATGACTGTAATGTGTATTCTTGAGACATTAAAGTACTGTAAATGTAATCTTAACAGGTTTAAATATTAATAAGATGTTTGCACCTAGCACAAAGCAATGATATTCATGGCAGGATTCCCATGTTGTAACAGGGGTGTTTCCTTAAAGTTCAGCCTTATAGACAAACAGTTCCATAGAACCTGTCCTTGGCTTCTCGTGGAGCATTTATTTAACCCCATGTTTGTCCACGGGTGTCCTGGACTTGATGTGCACTGATCCTCGGTGTTAGTATGGACAATGTGCTGTAGATTTTTCAGCGGACTGATTTATTTTTCACATAATTCAAACCGATTCCAAAAAGAAGTTGGGACACTTTACAAATTGTGAATAAAAACAGAATGCTATGATGTGGAAGTTTCAAATTTCAATTATTTTATTCAGAATACAACATAGATTACATATTAAATGTTTAAACTGAGAAAATTTATCGTTTTAAGGGGAAAATAAGTTGATTTTAAATTCATGGCATCAACACATCTCAAAAAAATTGGGACAAGGCCATGTTTACCACTGAGTGGCATCCCTCTTCTTTTTATAAAGTCTGCAAACGTCTGGGGACTGAGGATACAAGTTGCTCAAGTTTAGGAATAGGCATGTTGTCCCATTCTTGTCTAATACAGGCTTCTAGTTGCTCAACTGTCTGAGGTCTTCTTTGTCGCATCTTCCTCTTTATGATGCGCCAAATGTTTTTATGGGTGAAAGATCTGGACTGCAGTCTGGCCATTTCAGTACCCAGATCCTTCTACACAGCCATGATGTTGTAATTTATGCAGTATGTGGTCTGGCATTGTCATGTTGGAAATGCAAGGTCTTCCCTGAAAGAGAAGACGTCTGGATGGAAGCATATGTTGCTCTAGAACTTGGATATACCTTTCAGCATTGATGGTGCCTTTCAAGATGTGTAAGCTGCCCATGCCACACACACACATTCATGCAACCCCATACCATCATGCAGGCTTCTGAACTGAGTGCTGATAACAACTTCGGTTGTCCTCGTCCTCTTTAGTCCGGATGACATGGCGTCACAGTTTTCCAAAAAGAACTTCAAATTTTGATTTTTTCATTCGTCTGACCTCAGAACAGTTTTCCACTTTGCCACAGTCCATTTTAGATGAGCCTTGGCCCAGAGAAAACACCTGAGTTTCTGGATCATGTTTAGATATGGCTTCTGTTTGGACCTATAGAGTTTTAGCCAGCAACAGCGAATGGCACAGGGGATTGTGTTCACCAACAATGTTTTCTAGAAGTACTCCTGAGCCCATGTTGTGATTTCCATTACAGTAGCATTCTGTATGTGATGCAGTGCCGTCTAAGGGCCCGAAGATCACGGGCATCTAGTATGGTTTTCCGGCCTTGACCCTTGCGCACAGAGATTGTTCCAGATTCTATTAATATTTGGATGATATTATGCACTGTAGATAACAAACTCTTTGCAATTTTTCTCTGAGAAACTCCTTTCAGATATTGCTCCACTATTTTAGCCACAGCATTGGGGGAATTGGTGATCCTCTTCCCATCTTGACTTCTGAGAGACACTGTTACTCTGAGAGGCTCTTTTTATACCCATCATGTTGCCAATTGACCTAATAAGTGCAAATTGGTCCTCCAGCTGTTCCTAATATGTACATTTAACTTTTCCGGCCTCTGATTGCTACCTGTCCAACTTTTTTGGAATGTGTAGCTCTCATGAAATCCAATATGAGCCAATATTTGGCATGACATTTTCAAAATGTCTCACTTTCAACATTTGATATGTTAATCTATATTCTATTGTGAATAAAATATAAGTTTATGAGATTTGTAAATTATTCCATTCCTTTTTTACTCACAATTGGTACAGTGTCCCAACTTTTTTGGAAGGGGGTTGTATAATCGACAACGCCGATTTTAATGCTGAAATGTAATTTTGTTGCGTAATTATAAAAAGAGCAGTACTGTCTGATCTGAGAGGACATAATAATGCAAGTGATTACAATGTCGAGATGACACTGGGGAAATGTTGTTTTAAATCTATGTTAGTATCTAAATATACACTCGGGGGAAATCGTGATTCAGCCTTAAAAGGTGTTCCCCCCCACCCCCCCCATTTATGATGTAGATGAACAATTTTTTGAACTTTATTAGAATTTATGATTTGTTACTTGAATTAATAAATATTGCTCATATGTTCCATACATTAAATAGTGTCAGTTGAAAAAAATCTAATATTAAAAATGTATTACAACATATAGAAATTAATATCGAGATTAATAAATGCTGGGAAAGTAGCCTATTCTTACTCTGTATTGAGCAATTAACTAAGTTAAATATAGAAAATTATTGTAACTGGTACTGCATATGGAAAACTTTCTATAGGTGAACTTTCCAAAAAAAAAAAACGGATAACATCTGTATTGCTATATACATTAGTCTCATAAAGAATTTTTATAACATAAAAATTCAAGCATCAAAACAATTAAAGTTTAATAGAGAATTGAAAAAAAATAATGACTATCTATCATACATTTTTACCATGATTTACAAAAGACACCCAATAAAATGTCATTCAGTGTAACACAGTTACGTTTGAATCATGTAAAAATATAAAAAATGTAGCAATGATCACTCATTTACAATTCTATGCAGTTTACTAAGTACAGGTTAGAATAAGTATGTTTCATTTTTACATAAATATATGTTATGCTTAATGATGATGGAACATTATTTCACCTGTATTTTGACATTTTATTTTCACAAACATTTTTTGAAATATTAAAGTAGACACTTGCATTTAATGTGCATTCCTAGGTTATAACAAAAATTAGTAAATTTATTGATGCAGACACCAAAATGGGAAATATACACTGCTATATTTACTGTAATGAACAAAAGCCTTATCCTTCATTACATTATATCTTTCTATTACATGCAGCCAGTATTATTCTACATAAATACAGTACTTGTAACACTACAATTGTAGGGATTTTTATAGTTTTATAGTTACTTACACTTTGTCTCTTTTCCCTCAGCATTCCTATCTGAACCGACTACAAGAGGTCAAGGACACTTTGGAAATGTCACCGTTTTTCAAAACGCACGAGGTAAACAGTCACACTTTTGTTTATCATCTTAAAACACATTAGCTGCACTTAAGACCATGGAGGAATTAGTAAATGTAACCTTTTACCCACCCATGTGATGATAGCATGTGAAAATGTGGAAAAATAATACACAATAGCATCCATGCAAAGACCGGCTCTGAAGTAACTATCTGATTACACTGGATGCTCAAAGCCAGAATAGCAACTGGGTTGTATTAAAACAAAGAGTTACACAACCTCTTTTAATGGACTTTAAAGACAAATATTCTAGATACACTTCATGCGTCGTCAGTGTCAGAACTTTGTTTTAATACAAGGAGGTAGAACAGGCTATGCAAACACAGAGCCTTGTTTATTCACATTAATAGATAACAAAAACAAACTGCATGCTGGAAAAACAGGGCACAGTTATATCTGTTTAATAAGTGAGCGTGTGTTTGCGGCACAAACATAATGGAAACAGGATCTTTGTGTCTATTGTGTCATGTTTACACATGTATTTGTGATGAACCATTTAAAGTCTTGTAAAGATGCGACACGCTAGGAACAGATTTGGACATTTAACGCATTTCCGTGTTGTGCGTGTGTCCCAACTCTTCGCATCTCTCGTGTTCAGGTGATTGGCAGTTCTCTACTCTTCGTCCATGACAAACGGCAGCAGGCAAAAGTGTGGATGATAGACTTTGGGAAGACTACTCCATTGCCGGAGGGGCAGGAGCTGAGCCACAGGGCCACCTGGGTGGAGGGTAACAGAGAAGACGGCTACCTCTACGGCCTAGACCACCTCATAGACATTATTTCCAGTGTGCTAATGCCTAAACCTCCACTAGAGTAAGAGGATTCCATCTCCTCTCCCTCCTGCACTACAGTTCAAAACCTCGCTGGGTTCCCCTAAAGCTATCCTAACTGATCGCCCCGTCTCACCAAAACAGAAAACTATAAAACTTAAAACAAAAATGCCAGCCGCAATGGCCTTTAAAAAAAAGAGTGTGTATGTTTGTAAACTTGTAGATGCTGTACATATAGTGTAAATGCCAGTGTTTTAGTTCAGAACCATGTAGGAATAGAGCTAACTTGCATATACTTGCACATGAGAGACAAAAGAGAGGAGTGCTGTGAGAATGAGAGTGTGCTGAGGCCGTGTATTTCCACTCTGATTGCCGAATTTTGAGGAAAAACTGTAATAATTTTGAATGGAGTGTTGGAATGCAGTACTTAATGGCAGGCGTCCATGCATTCATAGACTTAATGGCCCCAGGATGATATTCCATGGGATTTATATTAGTTTTAAAATAATGAAATTAATAAAGTTAGGTAACTCTTTTATGTGTCCATTCTTGTGCCTCCTTGAACTTCACACCCTTTAGAGGAATTTACCATGGTCACTATTGTTACTGTAGTAATTATATGTATTTATTTGTTTATTTAACTAAAATTCAGCAGTAAAATTGGTTTTAGTCACTGCTGTCGTAATCTCATTCCAAATGTCTTGTATACTTCACAAATTTGTGCTATTCTCTTTTTTACAGCAGTTGTGTATTACACCGCTCCAAACATTGATAAATGGACACTAATGTCAAAAATGATTATTATATTCATATTTTATCTAAACCTGCTTTTTGAAAAGTTTACCTTTCGTAGTAGACAAGAAAATCTGTTGTGGTTGTTTTTATGCAATAACGATGGAAATGCAACAATAATATCAGATTTAGACTGGAAGTTAAAATCAATATAGGTAGTTCCCCCCACATAAAAGAAAAACTATTCAATTTTGCTATAATGTGCAGCAATTCATATTTTTACTTTTGCACACATATGTATATATAATATTATGACATATATAAATGAGTTCATTTGCCCCCCCAAACGGATAATTTAGAATCATGTTTTCATTGTGCTTTCCACTTACTTCTCAATCAAAAAATTGCAGTGGGCATGTGATTAGGTAAAAAAAAAACTAAAAATACAGGTAACTAACACAATAAAAACATGATTTTTGAAAATTAAAAAAAAACATGTTTTCGCAAATAAACATCAAATATTTTTAAAAATAGATGACAGTATGGTGACAGTAATGACTAGGCTTCTCAGTAATTTAAAATTTATTTTTTGTATTATAAATATAAGTAAAACTTAATTCAAAGGAAATACTAGATTATTTTTCTTACCCCATTGATATAGAGTTTTTAGATATTTGTCCTATTTTTATATATGTATATATACAGTGGGTCGGAAAGTATTCAGACCCCCTTAAATGTTTCAATCTTTGTTATATTGCAGCCATTCGCTAAAATAATTTAAGTTAATTTTTTCCCCCTCATTAATGTACACACAGCACACCATATTGACAGAAAAAACACAGAATTGTTGAAATTTTTACAGATTTATTAAAAAAGAAAAAAACTTTGAAATATCACATGGTACTAAGTATTCAGACCCTTTGCTCAGTTTTTAGTAGAAGCACCCTTTTGATCTATACAGCCATGAGTCTTTTTGGGAAAAATGCAACAAGTTATTCACACCTGGATTTGGGATCCTCTGCCATTCCTCCTTGCAGATCCTCTCAGTTCTGTCAGGTTGGATGGTAAACGTGGTGGACAGCCATTTTTAGGTCTCTACAGAGATGCTCAATCGGGTTTAAGTCAGGGCTCTGGCTGGGCCATTCAAGAACATGATTATAGTCACATTGGAGGCAGCAGAGTCTGGGATGTGTCGACATGAAGCTCCGCCCCGACTCTGCTGGGGAGCAGGGACCATCAGCGCGAAAAAGCATAGAGTCCCACAGAAAAATATTCAGTATTAACAAAGAGCCAGTTCTGTTCTTTACAACATGGACAATAAACCGTCATTTAAAGCAAAAAAGGCCTACTGAACTTTAGTGCTCCTCGTCGATACGTGGGGGAAAGCGTCATGACACGCTGTCGTCGGTCGGGGCGATGTGCGGCGCCCGTTCTCGTCAGGACATGAAGTCCTCTTCAGAGGTCTCCGCTGCAGCAGCTGGTGTCGTTAGCCCGCGGGAAGCACGAACGCTCCGTGGCTTCGGCAACCATTAGGATAGCGGGTATTGCGCAGAAAACATCGAGAACAAGAGCAACAGGGAAACAGTGAGTGTGACTTACCTTCAAGCTAACGTAGCACGGACGTGCCGGAGACGAGAGTCTCCGATGATCACCAGGTCGCCCCCCCGCCCTCCCTCGTCTCGCGGAGGGGATGCGAAGCGGGTCGGGTGAGATCTCGAAGGACCGTTTTGTGTGTGTGTGTGTGTGAGTGGGTTGTGTGAACGCCCACCTCGGCTGTGAGGGATACAGAGAGTGCGACCATAACGTAGAGACCGAAATGACATGCCGCCTGTAAATAAGATAAATAACATAAGGCTATTTAGTTTGTTTAATAATAGAACACGGTATAGACCTGTTCTATCGGAAATATAACTTTAAATTACTTTTGTTGTGATCTGGCGCTATAAAGAAAATATAATTAAATAAAATTAACATGACCTTCAAGGGGGATGGGTGGTGCCGTTACCACTATAAGGGAGGGGGAAAAAACACTGAGTGGCATAAAATGGTGTTTAAAATGACAATAATATCGCTTATCACGATTATTTCTGGGGCAATATATCGGACAACAAAAAGTTGTTATCGTGCCAGGCCTAGTTCCATAAATTTTGCAGTTGATTTTCCTTGATGCAGTAATTATCAAGCAGTGAAACTGGGTGTTGAAGGCAATGATCAGATCCTTAATCCAGTTTCATTTTTGAGATTTCAAGAAGGTAGGTGTTTTGAAGAATCACCCATGTTGTTTCATGTTTTTCTTCGTCCTGCTATAATATTATGAAGATCCGCTGCACTGAAATATGACTGACAACCTTTGAAAAATGAGTAAATGTCAAAACGGTGTTACAATATTTTAACTGAATGTAAGGAGTTTTCTGACAAGAAAATGAGCAAATGGAAAACATTGTCACGGTTATGAACTTTTCTATTGTGTTACTTTCAGTTCCTGTTCTCTTGCCCCGTTTAGTTCTGAACAGCTCCTCATTAATTTCCTTGGTTACTTATTACTAGCAGGCGTTTCTGTTTCATAAGCCCCATTATTTATACTCCATGCTTTGTTCAGTTCCTTTGCCGGTTATTTGTTATACCTACATTTGTGTTTGTGCTACCCCTGCCTTGTTTGCTCTTGGCTTTATAATTAAAAGACTTTTGTGGAATTCTCTCCTTCGTCGTGTGCTCTTTACAGCACCAGCACGTTCCAAACATCTGATGTCTGGTAAAAGAGAGGAAGACAGTGGGTGTAGGCTGTTGAGAACCGAAAGCCTTGTGTTTGTAAAGGGTGTTTTTATTTGATTTTATTTAATATCATGTTGCTGTGTTCATCAGTCTTGCAGGTTTTTTATTGTACTGTCAGCTGTGTATGCTGAAGTCTGTGTTTATCCACGTGGGTGTTCTCGCACAACATCTGCTTGATTTTTTTTTTTCTTTTCTGTATCAAATGCTGTCGCTTTTTCATTCATGGCTGTTTTGGATGTCACCCTTTGAGGAAGAAAGGCTGTGTGTTTGGTTTGTGTACAAATTATAAGTGTTAAATGAGGCTTTGTAGAAAATCTTATTGAGCAGGTTTATTGAGTGGGTCAAGGCGAGATTTGTTTATTCATGTCAGTTTGTTCATTGTTTATTTGAGGCTTTTTTAATCCAGTGTGCTTCATTCATTTACACATTAATGTAGATAGCTTACTGGAAAAACTGGAACAAACTGTAATGATGCACACATAATTAACATCTGAACACTCATTGTTAATGATTAATTGTATTAAATGGAAATGCGTTGTTTTAGGACTATTAAAACGAAAATATCAAGTAGAGAGGCTCTAAAGATTAATGTTGGCTAATATATATAACTTGGCAAAACAGAATGAGCTGTGTGTCCTGAATTTTAAGAATGTTTATATAACAGAATTGAACTTGCTCGTTTGACCCTTGTTTTCTAACTTCTGAATGTTTAAAAAATGTCTACCAAGATTCAGAACCCATGGACTCTTGTTGTTTAACAGTATCATGTTGAATTTAAACCGCCGAAGTTAAAATTCAACTTTTACACTTTTAAAATGCAAAAAGATATTTCAAGAAAGGAAGTGTTTCAGCGCTATTGATTTCCATCACAAATATATATATTTTTATTTACCTTTATTTAACCAGGAAAATAAAAATCTTTTCAGATTTAAAATCTCATTTACAAGAGGGTCCCGGCCAAGATAGGCAGCACATTTAGTTACACATAAAACAAAATAAATTTGTTTACATACACAGAAACATACACAAATCACTCAAAACATTTACAATCAGGTGACTCTACAATTAGATCCTTTAAAATAAATTTAAAATCATTCAGTGATACCAACTCTTTTAAGCATATCTTATCTTGTAGTTGATTCCAATCAAATGAAGCAGCATAACTAAATTCCTGTTGACCCATATTAGTACGAACTTTAGGGATGCTTAAAAGATAATAGTCTTGTGAGCGAAGACCATAATTCTTTACACCTTTTTTGTAAGATATTCTGCTGTAAATATGAAGGAAGTAAACCTAAAATGATTTAAATAAGTCCCAATGCTTAAGTCTACGGGATGACAACGCCGGACGTTCCAACCCGAGGTACAATAAACAATGAGAGTAAGGGTTGAATTGTGCATGAACCTAATGCTCCATGATAAACTGAATCCAACACCTGTAAACAATGTTTAGGTGCCTGCATATGATATCACAATAATCCAACACTGACAAAAAATTTAGCTGCTATGCTTAAATCTATATTCCTTATTTTAAAAAACCACAATGAAGTAACAGGCTAAATTCTAACAGCAACAACAAAAAAGGAAAAAGTGAGCTGATGAATGTGGTAGATCCTCCTACGAGCCAAAAATAAAACTGGTTTAGTGACGTCAAAGGGTTTAAAGCCTGACCCAAAAAAAAGTAGAATAAAACAAGAATAAATATTGTGGAAAACTATACTGCTGCTTACCCACAGGTAATTTCTCTAAGAGCAACACAGATCTGCTAAAAGGATGAAAGCTAATGGTTGGCTGGTCATCTGACATATGGCCTGTGGTTATTTGGCATAATTTCCAAGTTATGCTTATTTTTAAGAACAGTTTACACCAATACAGTTTTGCTGTATATGCTTGTGACACGCACACATGTCTGTGTAACTGTCAGAAAAAATGTGTTGTTTTCTAGGACTGCTAGGGCAAATAATTACTCACGTTTTCTGTAACGGCAAATCACGATCTGTTAGCTAACTTGTATGTGCTTTTCTTTCTTCAGGGCTGTACATTGGTGCACACACTAGATGCAGCATC